>NMRB01001902.1:52448-85193 GCA_002633025.1 Notospermus geniculatus | reverse complement strand
AGGCTGCCGTAGGTAGCCTAGCGGTAGCCATTTATTTCGGATGGAGGGATGCATCCCTCTGTTCCGAAACAAACGTTCTTTGATAATTCTTTCAGCTGGCACTCTTCTACATTCCGGATCCACATTTCAGCTGGAGAAGGAGGATCATGTAGGCCTAAACCTGCATCTCCACTCCAGAATTCTCAACTCCTAAGAGTACGTTTTCCCCCTTGCATTGCTCGCCCAGAAAGCTCTGGGTGTCATAGGTCATCTGACCTAGGGGTATATATGTAGCAAGTTTCAGGTCAATAGCTCCAGCGGTTACGAAACGTGCCCTGCTAACGGACAACGACAACGACAGACGACGGACGACGGACGCTGACTGACGACTATAGCTCACGGGTGAGCTAAAAATAGTAGGTTCGTTCACTGACGGATTCAAAAATTTTCAACAAATAATCGTCTTGTCGTGGTACATTCTTCAAAGGATTGAGCATACAGTCAACGAATTTGGTTTATTCACCAAATGAGTCAGTATTTGTTAACGAATTAATCACTATCAGATGTCGCAATAAGTGAATTCTACTCTCGACTGGAGGCCAATGGAGCTGAGAGCTCCATTGTCCGCCGAATGCCACGCCGATCGCGCGACTCTATTATACCTGGTGTAATAGAGTCGCGCGAACGGCGTGGCATTTGGACAACCAGTCGAGCAGCAGAGTTCTGAATAATCTCTGTACCAGTAATTTCTGAATTTAGATAGGTGTCCCCAAATTCTGGTAAAGAAATAGAGGGGCTTTTTACAGTGCAATCAAAAAGGCCTGCAGAGTGTCAACCATGATGATCCTTTGGTACTTTGATCAACTGCTGTCAAAGAGGTTTGATTTTCCAAAGAATACACAAGCAATCTATAAACAAAAACAAATAGCGCCAATGGCACTGTGCCCGCTTGGCTTGAAGCATGGTGATGGCAAAGGGAGAAATAACGCTTTATGTTTTTTTGGTTTTGGCGCCCCTAGTGCTGGCAAAGTCAAGAATTAGATTTTACCGAAAATTCATCCCAGTTGTTACACTACAGTCTAGAGGTAGATATGTGCGAAGTTTCAAAGCGATAGGGGCAAACCATTACTATATCGTATGTATCCTTTTAGATATACCCATGAAAACCATTTGACAAAAATCCATCTCTCGGTTAGGAAGAAATAGCACTTTCCATGATTTTGGTTTTGGCCCCCTGGTGGCTAAGTAAAGAATCAGATTTCACCGAAGTTTTGTCTGTAAGTTGCTATAACCTAGAGGTACATGTGTACAAAGTTTCAACACAACAGTTCAAGCCATTATCAAAATATAGCCCTTTGAAATTTTTCACAAAACGCCCCCTGGAGGCCAAAATAGGAATCCAACCGTGCTCAAAATCGAACTCGACCTAGATCTTAGGCCCATATATACACCAACCAAAGACCAAAAAGATTCATCAAAAAATAAAGGCGCTAGAGCGCTAACAAATCAAAAGTTTACGTACGTACGTACGTACGTACGTACGTATTGACGCACGACAGACCACCACTCAATGACCCCATTCAACCACAGCTTAAGCCCTGCTGGGCCTTGCGGCCAAGCGGGCTAACAAAACCAGACTCTACACAGTGATTATTCTTATCCTACCTGACATAAGGAGGTCATTGATATCTTTCCCCATCTTGATAGCATCATCACCATCCCTGTCGTCTGTTATCAAGATCATGACGTTTCCGTTTACCATCTTGGTGATGCTTGTTTTGGTGGTGTTGTACTTGTCCTGAAAATGGAAACCTTGGGTTTAGCACCAACAGGCACTCCGATTTTCAGTTGCATTTTACCGAACTGAACATATGGATTTGGGACTGATTGGAAACTCTAATTATGGTCCAAAAGGAACCATTTGTAGAGACTCCAATACAACGGACTGCATCTGTATAAAGACTTGTTCTGGTTTCCGATCATCAAGATCGGAAACCATATAGTAGTTGGTCGTGGTAGTGTCTGTCTGTCTGTCTTTCCATCCACCTGTGTGTCTGTCCGCCCAGTAACTCGGCTACTGCAACAGCTACAGCCCTGAAAATAAGTCACCCCACGAAGGCTAACTTGCTCCTGGCTAGACGATGAGCTCATTGTTACATGTCTCAGACATGTGGGTCATGGTGATATTGATATATCAAATGTTGATATTTTGCCAGTTCCTTTCTGTTAAGCGCTGATTACTTGGCTCCTAGGCCAGTAACAGTTCTATTAAGTTCCATCCACATGATCCAGGCATCTTCCTGGGATCATCAATTTTCATCTCCAGGGTCAGCATCACATTCATATGATATATCAAATTTGATATTTTGAGATATCTCATGATCTGGCGCAGTTAGCGACTACAACTTTGCCTTACCTCATCATAGGTCACACAAGAATGCATTGCTACTAAAATTGTCCGCCTGGAGTTTGCAGGTCACAAGATATTTGCCGATATTCGATATGTAAATTTATTTGTTAATCTGAAATAACTCGACAGGTGGTGTACGAAGAAGCTACCTTCATCTCTACCTTCATCTCACTTATGCTCTTTCAGACTGTGCAATGATCTTGATTGTTTGAGGTCAAGGTCAAGGTCAAATTCAAACTGAACTAGTAGGCCTATGGCTGTCTCAAGAACTAACAGAACACCAGTGAGCATCATGGATCCAAGTCATATACCTCAATTATCCAGGATGCTTCTTTCATTTACGCAATGACATTGGAGGTCAGAGGTCAAGGTCTCGGTTAAAATACAGCTGTAATATTGGAATAATCAATAATGTCGACAGAGAACAGAAACATGTTTATGACGATACAGAAACATGTTCATGACGATAACTACATGCCTACCTGGCACTATGGACCAACATGATACTTAGGCCATTGAGAATGCTGCTCCTGATTATGCAATGACCTTGAAGGTCAGAAGTCACGCAGTTACCAGAATTGGTTCATACCTTCAACAATAAGCGAGCAGCTAAAGGCCTATCCCTGTTGCATCAGTAGACTAAACATCGGAAACCATTGACATCCCTCCGATGTCCCCCTCTTGTTTTTTCAGGTTTTCAAGTACCGGTACTTTTTTTATCAATCCCCTGTTCAGGTAATGACTCTGGCAATGGAAACACTTCTTGTTGTCCTAAAGAGCTACTTTGAAGGTACATTTATTCCTCTGAATAGCAAGTTCTTCTTGTTATGGTTTCCGATCTCAAGATCGGAAATCATATAGTGTTTGGTCGTGGTGTCTGTCTGTGTGTGTGTCTGTGTATCTGTGTGTCTGTCTGTCTGTCTGTTCAGTCTGTCACACCTGTAACATTGTTCCTGCAAGAGCTACAGACCTGGAAATGTGACCTACCCCCAGGTTTCATGACCTGATCTACAAGATGGAATGAAAATTTCCAGTCTCCGATACCTGGTTCATGGTGAAATTGACATATCAAAAGTTGAGATTTTGTCTGTCACACTTTTGTTTCTTGAATAACTTGTCTCCGCCGCCAGGTAGAGCACTAGCAACAAGTTCCTTCCCTATGTTTATGGCCCTTGGCAAGATACTGGCATCAACAAATTTATTCTCCAGTGTCAGCATCATAATGATATTGATATATCAAATTTGATATTTTGACATATCGGGAGATCTGTCACAGTAAGTGACTTGAAACTGGTATCACAACATCATTGCTCATCCACGGATGTTATTGCAACTGAAATTTTCAGTTTGCACCTGCTCGGTCGCATGATATTTGCTGATATCGTGGTGAGATTTGATATTCAAATTTGATAACATGACATAAGTCAGAATCTGGTGATGGTAGAGTCCTAAAACCTTCACCTACACCTAGGTTATCAAGGATGAGCTTTCAGATTACGCAATGACCTTGAAGGTCAGAGGTCAAGGTCAAGGTCAAACAGTTCTTAAGCGCAAATCTCCTCGGAATTTCAGGAAAAAACGAATTAGAAGCCTGAATTTACCATCCCCGATAGGTTTAATCAGGGATCCTGTCCCAGTTATGCAATACTTCTCAAGGTCAGAGGTCAAGGTCACGGCCAACCATCACAAATAACATGAGACAGAACCTGGTCATGGTGGAAGCCTACACCTAGGTTATCAAGGATGAGCTTTCAGATTACACAATGACCTTGAAGGTCAGAGGTCAAGGTCAAACAGTTCTAAAGTGCAAATCTACTCAGAATTTCAGGGGAAAACTAATTAGAAGCCTGCATTAACCATCCCCTATTTGTTTAATCAAAGATCCCTGTTCCAGTTACGCAATACTTCTCAAGGTCAGAGGTCAAGGTCACAGATACATGTAACTAGCTCTAGAGTAGTAAACTTATCATCGGAAACCATAGACATCGCTCCGATGTCCTTTTCTTGTTCTTCGTAAGTTTTTAACGTTGTTTTCTTGTTCCTTGTTTTGTTAATGAGGCAGGCCTAAGTTCGGCCCACAAGGATTTGGCCTTTAGGCCACTGTGTTACAAAGGAGAAATGAGTTGGTCACTTCTCATTTCTCACGCCACATTTTCAATTCAAATTCAAAATCAGAAAATGAGCGCCTGTCTGAGAAGTTAATGGAGAATGCAAATGAACATAATTATGTTCATTCCTCTCGTAACGGATAATTTGGGCAAAATCAGAGGTGCCGGGTGAGAACAGCTCATATTCAACAGTTGCGTTTGTGCACTTCCGTTTAGCTTCCAAACAAACTCTATCCGCAAAGCCACTGGGCAGGGCAAAGATTATCACTCACTGGCATTTACCTTCCCAAACCTTTCCTTCAGCAAGTTTTTGATCGATTTCATGCTGAATCCCAGACCATATTCCATCTCAAGGGATGTCCCTGGAAGCAGAAATGGACTACATGTATTTGGTACTTGTCGTTTTTATCATAGCTGGACAAGGCTACCAATCTCCTATGCATAGAATGTGTGGGTCTGCCACACATTTCGATAGTTTTAGCACACGGTGGGTGTAGTTTTGGATAAAAGACAAACTAAGTTCCCACACTAGTGAGTGTAAGTTGTGTATGAAAGACAAAATAAGTTACCTCAGCGGTTAGTGTAAGAAGAAAGAACCCATCGCTTAGATCGTAGGCGATCCGGAGCTCAACACTTACCACATAGCTTACAACACGAGCCTTCTAGATTTATCGTATTCAGGCACGTCACCTTCGGGCAGAATGGTTTCTGGACGGCACAAATCTTTGCCTTTATCTGTAAAATGTAATGATGCGACATAGCTTTGACTTCAGCTGCACGGTCACAATCTATCATTGCGCATAAAAGAGAGCGAGAGTGAGACTTCAAGCACATCTTGTCTTCATTTATTTTGAGAGTAAAGATTATGGCCTATCGGTAGAAATTAAAAAAATATTTTGTTACCGGTACAATGTGCAATGATCTATACAACCAAATAATCGGATTTCCTTTGTACGGGACCTTTGAGGCAGCTTGTGATAAAAGGCTACTTCTAGTAGAACAATACATGACAGGCCGCGTCAGCAACTGAACAACAGTGACTTTGGGCCCAAATGTTGATACGGTATATAATGCAGTGTTTTTATTTACTTGCAATGTATGTCACAGTAACATCCTAATCATACATACGGGAGAATCCAACTTACCTCGACGCGAGTCCATGTCATAAAAATTTTCTACATGTAAGTTCTAATAATACCGTAATATAGAGGGGTACCATAATGGTAAATGGAACAGCTTGTAGTATACCTAAGCTGTTCCATCTACCATTATGCTAGCCCTACTATATTACAACATTTTTAGAACTTACAAAATTTTTATGACCTGGACTTGCGTCGAGGTAAGTTGGATTCTCCCGTATTTGGTGGAGCACACAGAAAAATATTCATCTCCACTTGAGATAAGTGCTGTCTTGAAGCCCTTTGAAACACTAAATATCTTGTATTTGAGATAATAATATCTCGAATCGAGAAAGCATCTGTCTAGTGGCAAAACCGGATATATTTGTGACTCTACCTGAGACAAATAGCGTGTTAAGCCTCCCGATACGCAACGTATCTCACGCTTGAGATATCAATAACATCGAATCGAGATATTGGTCATCATCGCAAATAAACTAGATCAGTGCGGGCCACCAGTTGGGCCTGACGAGATAACAGTGTTGTAATTTGCAAAAAAAATATTACAGAAACGCTGACTTACGAAAGCAAACACATAAGAATATTGATATACTATTGTTTGAAATCTGAGATACAAATTATAAGTTGTGAATGTTTCCCTTTCAGAATTATAAAGACAATAATTGTACAGCGTCGGTTTTCTCTCAACCAATACCATGCAAAAGATTCTCTGCTGTGCATTGGTGTACCCTATCAAACTGAACTCTACACAGAAGCTTCTCGGCCTATTGGCTAAGTTGAATTTTAAGAGTTGCGGTCTTTTTGCATTGCGACAGTTAAGCAATCAAGGCCAATTAACTCTACTAAGGGTTGTTGCAACCATGTGGTTGGTTACAAACAACCCAACAGTTGGGTTGAAAGATCCAACAATTGGGGTTGATAAAGAATTAAGTTATTCGTACTGAGATTCAAAGATCTCAACTTGAGATACAAAAGTAACTTCTTTTACGGACAAGCGTTCAAGACATTTTTATCTCAAGTTGAGATGAATATTTTTCTGTGTGAGTAGCCATATCAAAATGCCAGTTGGGACTTGCTTCTAGTTGCTTTTTAACCAGTTTTTGCCATACCTTGTCACTGCGGACGCCGCAAGCACAGCCCGTCACATCGTCACAAGATTCCTGTTGGATGTTGACTTTCGGTAGGACGGTACCTTTAGTCCTGACGAACTCCTTCTGGCCATTAGTTCCACTGATGAACTGTCGGAATGTTGACGTCCTGTACGCCTGGAAGACGAAAGCTGATATTGCGTACACAGTGCGAATATCATGGGGTATAACTAAGTACATGTAGTGTATGTTTTTTTCCACATTCAATTCCACCCTTGATGAGTGTTGAACAAGAACGACTTGCTTCAAGTCATATCATTCTTGAAAGTTGATTAGACGAACTACGAATTCACTTGTCCACTGGCGTTCCTCACACCAGTTGAAATACTCTAAACCCCCACTTACCTGCCCCATTCCTGAACTCGGAAAAAATGACCAAATCCTGTTGCAGATGTCGCACTCTGTCATTCTTTGACTCTGGAGTGGGACAAGTAAGTGGACAGGACATTACTGTTTCTGACTACACCCCCACCCCACCCCATCCCCAACTTTAGGATTTAGTCATTTTTTTCCGACTTCAGGAATGTGACAGGTAAGTGGAAGTTAAGAGTACACGTACTTCGCCTGTGATAATAGCGAGGTTTCGCAAATCTGACGAAACACGAAGTACGAAATACGAAATTCAACTTCACTTCCAGGACGTAATGTATTTCTGGAGATGGTTGCTACCACAAATGTCCCTGCTGCCGGTGCGTCTTTTATCATATCATGTAAGACCGAGAGAGTTATGGTGCATCTTGAATTTTTAAATTTTCACTTCGTACCTACGAACTCGATACGAAAGATAAATTTCAAAGTTTAATATACACTCCAACTCTATCAGTCTAACGTCACACGCTAAAAGATGCTCTTGCAGCAGGCGATACTTGTCATGCTTGTGGTACCAACCATGTCCTGAAATACATTACGTCATGGAAATGAAGGTCATTTTCGTATTTCGTACTTCGTTCTTCGTCAGATTTGCGAAACCTCACTAATAATGTATCCACAAAGAGAAAACCACCTCTTCGTTCTACATGGAGGGTATCGTTCTTGTCGTCGGTGACCTCATATTGCAGGAGGAGGTGAAAGAGAATGTTCACTGCGCAAATGTGCCCCACTCTCTTCGATGACAGTCCAACTTTCAACAGTTGTAGAACAATACGTTTTATCCCGCCGAATGCACTATATCCTGACAATTTGGTAGAAGTCTTTGGGCCGTATTTTAGAACGTTCCTTGACATTAAGGTCCACCTTAAATCTATTGTTCTCGATGGTTTTACAATAGACTTAAGGTCGACCTTAATGTTAAGGAACATTTTAAAATACGACCCTTTGTATCACGTCAGAAGAGTAGAGTGCAAAGAATAAAGGCAAAAAATAAGCCTGGACCTACCGTTCCTCTAATCTTCAACATTCCAACTGTGATTGGGTCTGAGGTGTCAAGGTCAACAAAAAACGAACTCCTCTCCGGAAAGACGACCTGGTCAAGGTCACATGGGATACGTTGAAGGTCGAACTGGGATGGTTCTTCACATGGCCCTGTCTCCGACAGTGTAGTACACCAATTTTTCAGGTCGAACCAGTTCTCAGGTTTGGTCCGGTTAAAACTGGCGTCTGAAAATGAAAGATTTGAACATATCCGGCCTTTTGATTTAAAAAGACGATACGTGTACATTTTATATGTTCCGGTATAAGGTCAGCGATAAGAGTTGTTTACGTAAGTTTCAGGTCAAATCACAGGCTTCTCCACGAGGGGTTTTTCGAGGGCGGGCCGCCCGACCTTGACGAACTACCGCCCGTCCTAACGATGCCCGCCCGATCATAAAAAGCTGCCGCCCGACCTTAAAAAGTCAGTCTTATCGTATCAGTTTTACCCCATTACGGAATATACACACTCTCCCCTAACTTGTCTTCAACTTCAATTGCCATTATAATCATGCCAGCTTGTTTATCACTCGTCTATTTTACCGTAATTACCCTAATCACAACGTCCCAGTCGCGTTGCCAGCACTCCGTAGCGCGTCTGGCGAAACACAAACAAACCAACAATAATCACCCTGTGAAAATGGGTTTTGTCACTTTATTATAAATAATCAAAAATTTATTTGGGACAATTCAACCTTAAGTATACAGCCCCTTTAAACAGGTTGGGAGTGAAATTCAAACACGGTGGGAGTGAAATTCAAACAGGGTCGGAGTGAAATTCAAACAGGGTGGTGTAATAGAAAATGCATTGCAAATTACATTTTCAAACAGGGTGGTAAAAATTTAAACAAGGTGGTAAAATGACCTCTGAATTTTGAACAGGGTGGTACCACACTGTTTAAAAGGCCTGGTGAGAACACTGCAGCCAATGATGTTTCGTACCTTTTTACATTTCCGACACCAATTCCACATAACGATGTTGCTGCTGTAACCGAGGGCTGCCGACGCCAGCTTCTTCAGGACAATGTGGATACATCCGGTGTTGTGTACGAACCGTCGAATATGATCTGTCATAGGCATACCACAAACCTCACTTGGACACAGGTAAGAATCTCGGAAACAAAACCGTTCGAGGAAGTTTCCAAGAGTGATGTCATTGCAGCCGTAGTAGTCCATCGTCACAACCCTGAAGTAGAAACAGATGTGTGTGGCGGTCGACCAAAACAGACCTAATTACATACAAGTCATGAAATTTTGGGAGCCAGGCATTGGCAGTGCTGCTTACCCCAAAAAAAATTTCTGGGTATTTTTCTTCAAAAGTTTGTGTATTTTGCCAAACTTTTGGGTACAGTATGTGAATTGACTGAGTTTGTGTATTTTGCAAATGTTTTGGGTACAATATGTGAATGGACTGATATTTTTGGGTATTTTCTACATTTTTTAGGTACAATTATAATGTGAAGTTGGCGGCTCAGTGGGAGGTAGAGAACGACGAAAACAACATGTGAACTTCGTCACGTTTATTCCTTACAAATCCTACTTTCAAACGTAGAACGATTACTTTTAAACGTATTTCATGATGTTTCTGCATACAACTGACCAAAAATCTCCAAAACGTATGATGGGGACCTTCAAACGTACAACGTACAATTGGCAAGGATTTCCGTACAGTGTACGGTGGAAACGTACAAGTAAGCACCTATGCATTGGGTTCATAATATCCGGGAGTTCGTAAAATCGAGGTTCGTAAGACCGAGGGAGCACTGTACTAAATTTCTGAAATGAATACAGTGCAGCTTTAACCTTACCAGGGATTTATACAGGCATTTGGAGCATTTGAATACAGTGCGGCTTTAACCTTACCAGGGATTTATACAGGCATTTGGAGCATTTGAATACAGTGCAGCTTTAACCTTACCAGGGATTTATACAGGCATTTGGAGCATTTGAATACAGTGCAGCTTTAACCTTACCAGGGATTTATACAGGCATTTGGAGCATTTGAATACAGTGCGGCTTTAACCTTACCAGGGGTTTATACAGGCATTTGGAGCATTTGCAGACACGTAGGAATAGCTGCTGAAGAGTACGGCAATCCGTTGATGCTGATACGGGTCGAGACAGTCGATCTGGAATGGACAAGGCGGTAATTATGCATAATTGAACCCATAAGCATTGATGTTTTTTTCAGGATCTGATAGCCCTTCAAATCCAATGGTCTGTTACTACACATGTATGTAGGTGTTACCACTGGCTTCGTATGAGTTGGACAGGACACCAGTCTTATCACGTTGGTTCCCGATTCCGCCACCAGGGGAGGGATACTGAGGCATACCTCATGCATACAGTGGCACTTTAATAAACTCAATAAATAAACTAGATATAACGTAATCAGGGTGATTGCAAGTATGCCCCTGCTCTGGTGCATACGCTGTGTTAATTCACCATCAAGGTCAAAAGGTAACATATTCTTCCTGACTTAATACAGTCTGGAATGCAAAATCCAAGATGTCTTCTTGGCGGCCATATTGAACATCAGGTCACAACAAAATCCATAGGGAACCTCCCACCAATACACCCTATTACAACATTCAGTTATGAGATAAATTGGGCAACCCGTTCTTGAGTTACGGTCCAGAATGCAAAATCCAAGATGTCTTCCTGGCGGCCATATTGAATATCAGATTGCAACCAAAATTGATAGGGCACCTCCTTTGACCCAACCCCATTACACCATCGAAATATGACACCAATCGGACAACCCGTTCTTGAGTTATAGTCCGGAATAAAGAGCAGTGCGGATGACGGAAACCCACTACCAACATGACCAACATAATGCCCCCATCTCAACTTTGTTGAGTGGGGGCATAATAAACATGACTTACTTTCCTCTCCAGCAGAGTTGAGCGGGGGCATAATAAACATGACTTACTTTCCTCTCCAAGCAGAGTTGAGCGGGGGCATAATAAATATGACTTGTTGAGCGGGGGCATAATAAACACGACTTACTTTCCTCTCCCAGCAGAGTCCGACTTCATTCACCACCTGTCCTGTCACCGGATCACCAGACATGCCAGACGTGCTGTCTCCACTCATCTCAGCTCCTTTTTTCAACTTTTCCCGGACTTCCATACGATTTAGTAACCGGATCTGTCCCCCTCGAGCACGGAAGTCAGCAAGCAAAGCCTAAAGATGTTAAACAGGTTAGCAGTGTTCTCCACGAGGGGTTTTGCGAGGGCGGGCCGCCCGACCTTGACGAACTACCGCCCGTCCTAACGATGCCCGCCCGATTAAAAAGCTGCCGCCCGACCTTAAAAAGTCAGTCTTATCGTATCAGTTTTACCCCATTAAGGCACATACCCGGTACACACTCTCCCCTAACTTGTCTTCAACTTCAATTGCCATTATAATCATGCCAGCTTGTTTGTCACTTGTCTATTTTACCGTAGTTACCCTAATCACAACGTCCCAGTCGCGTTGCCAGCACTCCGTAGCGCGTCTGGCGAAACACAAACAAACCAACAAGTTGACTGATTGCGGTGGTCGGAGTGTTTGTCTAGCAATCACACTCAATTAACGCGGTTCCTTGATCCCGCCGAACCGCGTGGCTGGTACATGCAGGACGGAACCAGAAGGGGTTGATTAAAATTACAGCTAATTCTTAAATAGAAACAATTGATGTATTGTAACAGCAGTGTCACATGATGTGGCGTCAAATATTGGGAACACTAGAAAATGTTACATCTTTTTTTGCTTTCGATCCTACTAACTATCATTATATGGAATAAAACAATTCACAATGCTGCTGCTATCCCATACTAACATGAGCTGCTTACTTAATAAAGACGCTTCCTGGCTTGTGTTTCGCATTATTGCTATCCCATACTAACATGAGCTGCTTACTTAATAAAGACGCTTCCTGGCTTGTGTTTCGCATTATTGCTAAAAGCCTTAGGTCTATGGGAAGATGAGGAGAGGGCCAAGGTGAGTATACGCCGCTAATGTCGGCGGGCCTGTTCGAAGATGATCACCAGTAGCGGACTTGGCAACCAGTCATTGACAGAGCAGTGATAATACCGGTACTCAGATTGGCTGTCGGGCATCATCAGCAAGTGACGCCTACTTGTCATTCAACTGTGTTTTTAACTGGGGAATCCCCTGATGATTCGGTGAATCTGCAGCGACATCTATAAAATCTCGACGGCGATTTGAGGAACTATGACAATAGCACACGTGTTGCCTGCCACTGCCTGCGGCACAGGGCTGACAATTGCATCTTCAGAGCGGCCGTTTGAATGGCCGGCTTTGAGGGAACCTGAGTGATGTTAGGCCTAATGGGTTGGAACTTGGGGGACAACTGCCCTATGCAGAATATACATACCTCCTGCTTTTCTTCATCCATTTTCATGAAGTCGAAGATGAATCGGAATCAAGAGAATGTGACCAAGAATCGGCCCGGACGTAGCCTAGGCCTATATATCGTCAATCATAAATGTTATTGTTTCTAAAGAGTAAACATGGTAAATGATTGGTTATGATTCTTTCACCTGAAGAAAGTATTAAATTGTTGTTTAGTTTTGTGTTCTTCTCATTGTTCTTTCGTGTATTATTGCACTCGCGCAATTATGAAGATATGCAAGTGGCGTATTTTATGCAAATCTGATTTGCATAAAATATTCGCGGGACCCAGCCAGTGGTGACCTTTTACCTTTCAGTGTGTCAATCAAATGCTTCTTTCAGTTGAATTAAAGTTTGTGTGTATTATGTCATTATTTTGATGATCTAATCTGACAAAGAACAAACAGGATGCTGGCGACGTGAGCGAGGCCTACGTTGTGACTGGGGGGTATATTGCAGAGTTTACACGAGTTAGTCGTCTGGTCATCGTCATGACAGTCGTATGAATGGATGCTGGCGGCGGCAAATGCCGACATGCGATCGATGGAGATCAGATGTTTTACGTCGGCTACACGAACCGGGATCGTCGATGTGGAGGGAAAAAAAAGGGATTTCTGACAGGACTGCGCCTTATAGGGAGGTGCGCCTTATGTATGGATTTCATCAGAGATTTTGGGTGAAATTGGGGGTGCGCCTTATAGTCAGGAAAATACGGTAGTCCGAAAGTAGATCCAGGTGGTTCGGTCGCCGCATCACTATCCCACCTATAGGTGGGGGCGCAATAAGATATTCAAGATGGCGGCGGTGATTTTTCCTCCGGGACTAAATCCCAAACCCAAGTCTCGCAATATCTCGCGGGATTTGGTCCCGGTGTTCCGGTTGATAATTGTGTGTACACTCGAAGTATGGGGACGGGAATGAATGTTACAACCGCTGTGAATTATTTTTGTCAGGCAAGCGTTTGTCCAGCATGTCGGTGGTAATATAATAAAGCTTTTTTTATTATTTTTTTATTTTTATTGGTCGGATAATCAGTTTCTGGGCGGCGGCAAAAAATAATGCCATTTTCATTACTGGTATTTTTATTTTCCAAAAGCGGAAAAAACAAGTGCGGCGGATCCGTAAACCAATGAATAAAATAATTGTCGGCTTACCTGATTCTGGGTATCAAATATTGGGCCCGTGAACGTCTGCTTGACGAATGCGTGTGGTTCAACCCATTCGATGGAGATCCTCGTTTTGTGGTTATTGTTCCTCTCTTCCGTCTCAATCTCCCAATTTTTATTACGTGTTCTCTCGCCAGTAAGGGACGCTGACCAGTAAACCTCCCGTGGGAAGAAACTGCGTAAGGTACACTTACACCCCGCCTCCGTCAGGAGGTACGGCGTGGAAAATTTCGAATAGGGGGAGCCACTAAGAATCGTATCATCAAGCACCTTGCGGAACTTATAACAGTCATTTTTTACCTCCTCTTTTAGAAGATTCTGACTCGTTTGGAAAACGGAATCATCCTGGTTTTGCTGATAGTGGTGTAAGGGGTCGGAAAAATCGGTCACCTCCCCAATCTGTTTTAGGGCTGAGTCCCTCTTCTCAGGGACCAACGAATCCCTTTTTTCATCGGGAACTGAAATTTGACTGGTTGCTGGTTTGTCGACCTTTTTTTCTTTTAGTTCACTGTCCGTTTTCAAGTTGCTCCCTTCGTTATTCTGGTCCACAGAAACGGCTTCACGTTCCTGACTAACGTTCACTGTTGCATCGTCGCCAACAGCACCACGGTCCGGCATTCCACTGTCACCATGCGAGACGTCAGCTGAGTCATCTTTTTTATCACCAGTTTCAGCCCGATTGCCTTTGTTATATGAGCAGCTAACAGCATCAGCACCGTAAGTTTCCGCCGGCGATATCACTTCAACCGTATCACGCAACGAATCCCTGACTGGTGTTGGCTTGTTCACGAGTCTCGCAATGAATGATCCCTGCTTGAGTCTATCCGTGTACGACTCTAAAGTCTCAATAAACGGCTTGCCTGCCCCCGACGGTGATTCCTCCTCTGAATTGTCGAAGCATTCCATGTTGAGGCTTACCTCGCTCGGGTGCGGCGGTGGCATCCCCGAAGCGTCCATTACAAACGAAGTCTCCAGTTTGGAATGGTAAGCAATGTAGGTCATGAAGTGGAGGATGCCTTTTACCTGATTGGAAGAAAAACAGGCTCATTGAATTTTTCAGGGGCGGATCAAGGACTTGGGAAGAGAGGGGGCGCCCTGTGCTAGGAACATTGAAATTTGCCCCCAATTCCAGAATTTCACGGTCGATTTTACAGATTTGTTGGCCAAAAGGGGGCCGCACGCCCGGTGCGCCCCCTCTGGATCCGTGCCTGTTTTTATTTGTATTTGATTTTCCGTCAGGGCCAAAGCCATAGCATTATTGGCCCTGCTAAGTACGGAAGAGGCCATCTCAAGCTACTCTTAACTCCCTACGCAGTTGTGTACCGTGCCCCCTTCGGTTTACCCGCTCTCCCCAACTGCTAAACTTCATAAAATTCGTCGCGTTTGGTCAACAGATGGCGCTGAGGGAGTCGACCAATGAGAGCAACGAGCAACCGGTAACCAAGCTGGCCTGAGACACTTTTTCATTGGCCGAACGGTTCATAGCCATGGTAGCACAAGAACATCCGTTGCCAACGGGCCAAAGAGTTCTGAAAGCAGCGTGCTGATAGGCTGTAAAACTCGCGCCAGGCCCTGACGCCATCTGTTGACCAAACGTGGCGACTTCCACGAAGTAAAGCAGTTGTGGAGAGCGCGGTACACAACTGCGTAGGGAGTTTAAAGCTACATGTACTCATGCTCCTCAACAAAATTTGCAGCGAACGTGCAGAAGGGTCTTGCCTATCATATGGAAGAGTCAGAATGCAAATCTGTTCGGGTTTAAAGGGATACTGTCCACATTTATAAAATGCTAAATTTGTAAGTTGAACCTTTATGCTTGATTTTTTTATGCTAACACTTAAAGGAGTTAGACGCCGAAGTTGTAAACAAACTGGTTTGTTTACAAATAAGGTCGGCAAACTAGTTTTATTCCTTCGTGCAGGTGGCAGCACCCGTGATCGTTAGACTGGTTCCCGGTTCGATGCAACTCACTCACGATATTCACGTCAGTACATATCACCGACAATAGGTGGCAGCACCGCAGGCGTCCGTGGATAGAGAACCAGTGAGTGAGTGTTTACAACTTCGGCGTCTAACTCCTTTTAAGCCCCTCTGTATTCAATTTGAAAAACACGAATCATCGCCGTGATTCTCGACGTCCGTGTAGTGTAAAATGTACTGTGTTCTATCTGAATACATCAGAGCTCTGCCTGCAGTTTTTTTCAATGTGTGCTGAAAACTAGTCCTTGATTCTCTGAAGTACAGTACAGGTCACAATTGACATCTCTAAATTCGCGTAAGTTACGCGTAACTTACGCAACAACTCACGAGCTATGTTACGCGTAACTTACGAGGTGAGTTACGTGGTGAGTTACGCGAATTTCGCTTGCTACGCAGAAATTTACGAGGCGAGTTACGTGATTTTGGCGAGTTACGCAGTGAGTTATGCAAAACCAAAGCCGTGAGTTACGCGCAACTTACGAGTAACTTACGCGAAGCCATAGGGATGTCAATTGTGACCTGTACTGTACGTTTCAGGCAAGCATCTTGGGGACCTCCACAAGCTATGAGACCTCTGTGCACTTTCCTAACATTTTGAAAATATCGTAAAATTCAACACAGTGGGGCTTTAACAGAATACACACATGGAATCCTGACCCAACCTATTGTCAGTTCTATTCTAACTTACCTTTCTGAGTTCCGCAGCTGCCGCACCCCTGAGGGTCACCGTGCAACCAAGGTGTGTTGCACACCCATCAAAGTACATGAGGGTTTTGGTTCGACCGTTCGGAAGTTCAAACGAGCTCATCCTGAAGTTATGACACAAACCAAGTCGTGGTTTGCTGACTAGACCGTCGATCGAGTGGACAACCTCAGCTTGTGTAAACCTTGAGACTCGTTCCATAACAGACTGGAAATAAAGCAAAAAACAACGAAGGTCAAGGTCACGAAGCCACGTCAAGGGTTTACAGTACCGGCCATAATGGGATACCCGCGTGACAAACTTTGCTACGCGGTGGCGATGTGATCGATTGACCCATCGCGACGTCATCGACGTCATTTTAGGTGTTGACGTTGCGTCATGAAAAAGTGACCTGTACATTTTTCTACAGGAATAATGAGACAAAAACATTGCTTTTATCGCCAACCTATCTCCTCATTTTAAGGAAAAAAGCAAGGAGATTTAAGAAATTTTCATCTGCTACAGGATGATGTAAGTTTACTGCCAGGCGACCAACAGAAACGGGTTATTTTTACTCTAGAAATAAATAACGTTAGAAAAAAGAAACTTCAGGCGCATCGATCGCAGCGCCGCGTCGTGACGTTAGTTCCGCGGGTACCTCATTAAAGTCCTCCGTGTTGCGTATCCTACGCACAGGACGTGTGTGGTCTACACAATGCATTGGGTTCTACCCTGCACACACAGTCTACGCGGTCACCCATGCACCCCACGCACAGGACGTGCATGGGGTACGCACAGTGTAGTAAAATACACTGGGCTTGGCATGCATTATGCGCACAGTACATGTATGTGCACAGTACATGCGCAGTATGCGCGCTGGATTAATTCCGGCGATACGCTATCCCCGTGCACCCCATGCACCAACTTTGTCAAAACAGTCACGCCCAGATCACTTCCAAACTCATCTTAAGCCTTGTTCACACTGCAGGCGCCGTGTGACGTGGGGCGATGCAAAATTTTTCACGCCTGATTGTTTCCACTGTCAAGCCTATAACCGTTCACACTTGCGGTGCCACGCGATGCCTTAAGAAGCGGTAGGAAGTGACGAGCGATTTCCACCGCCACCGATTGCTCCTGCAGTATTTTTCCGCGTCAAATCGCCGGCCGCGCGAGGATTTGAATCATTTAAATGATTTGTGTGATGTCATTTCCGCTAATCAGGACCAACGTTGCGCCACGCCGCGTTATGCCAAAACTGACACCGCTTGGCGATTTTTTTAACGCATCGTACCACATCGCACCGCTTTACCGATGAGGGGACCCTGAAACAAACCATATACTTCGTGAAATGTCGCGTAACATACATGTAGGTTATTATGCATAAGTTATACAGATACAAACCCTGAACTACGCGTAACTTATATGTAACATAGCTCGTAGGTTGCACACAAGTTACATGCAAATTACATGCAACTTACGAAAATTTAGGGATGTCAATTCTGCTCTGTACTGTACATACCGGTTTCACATTTAGCACCAATGAAATACCAGACTCCAATAGAAATTCCTGAGCTATCCTTGACACAGTCCTCTCCACCATCAGAATGTCCGGCTGTAGCGAGGAAATCTTGGCGATGCAGTTCCGTAAGAAATCTTTCTCCTGAGGAAGGCAAGCACAAATCATAAACATATTGGTTATAAACCCTTTCCCACCCTTTCCCTTTATAATAATAATAATGGTGAGTTCTTATATAGCGCTTCATAGCGTATTACGCTCTCTAAGCGCTTCACACATTATTAACCCAGCCTATGATTCAGAAACCTTTCTGTAGAAACCAAAGGGCAGCCACAATATAGCGCACACGATGGACATTTCAGGCCAGTTGAGAGTTACAGAGTGGCACGGCCGGGGATCGAACCCGCGACCTTCCGATCACGAGTCCACAGCCCTAACCATTATGCCACCGCGCTCCCGCTCCCTTCAGCACGCCCTTGGCCTGCTGAATTTCTTTGAAACATTGAGGACCACCAAATTCACGGGATGAATAAATCAAGGCGATTTTAGAGAGGCGGTTGCAGTGCTGACCTGTCGGATAACAGACCATTCTCAAATTGATGTATACGGCAAAGATCTGCACACTTCCGCCAAAATCTCAACCACAACCTCGGTTATGGAAACTGAATGACTAACGCAGACAACCCCATGACAGTGACATCGAAGACGTTGCATCAGACTCAACCATTGCTGAACCATGGATGGCGTCGCGTCAGCCGGTTTCAGATCGAGGTTCTGGTTGAGATTTCAGCGGAAGTGCGCAGCTGCAAATTCGAGAATCGTCTATCCGCCGGGCAGGTTCTCCAGTACGCAGCCTGCTTTACTTACCTGTAAAATCTGTGGCTCCAACGAAGAAAACTTATTTTCAATGCGTTGATACTCTATCGCGGCTTTAAGAAGCAGTATCCGTGGTGACATAATGTTTTGTTTCATTCGTTTATGCGCCACATGTTTCGAGCAGACGACACCATGGACGATGTTCGACTGAATCTTCTGCCCACCGGGAATCTGAGGATGGAAATTATAACACGAGAATTTTTCAGAGTAAGGGTTTAGATAATTTTCTAAAGTCAGGAGTACTGTAAACCGTGATATTTTCGCAATGCTAAATGTTCACGATTTCGGGGTCTACGAATTCGCGAAGAATAAATTTTCGCGATTGGAACCCTTCAGCTAAAACGCACGCGAAAATTTCACTGTTTACAGTACTTCACTCATCTTGTATTTAGTGAGTGCGTACACTACTCTCCTGGCCCCTGTAAAGTGGCGTATTTTACGCATGCCCGGCACTACCAGAGCAGGATATGCCATAAAACTGTTTAGTGACACCTGACAGCTCATCAAAACTGTGTTGTGAGACCGGGAAAGATTGGCTGCCATTGCAAATGGCAGCCATGGCGGCAATCTCATCCATCTCATCGCATTTCGCATGCTGAGTTTGGAACTTTATTCGCAGTTTTAAATAGACAGTTTTCAGTTGCTGGCGTATTTGGCGGATCATCTGGGGAGCGCGGTGGCACAATGGTTAGAGCGTTGGGCTCGTGATCGGAAGGTTGCAGGTTCAATCCCTGGCTGTGCCACTCTGTATACTCTCAGCTGGCCTGAAATGTCCATGTGTGCGCTGGATTGTAGCTGCCCTTGGTTTCTACAGAAAGGTTTCTGGATTAGGCTGGGTAATAATGTGAAGTGCCTTGACACTTAAATGTAAAAGGCACTATAAGCCCACACATTATTATTATTATTATTATTAAAGTATACAGCACGCATCTGAAGTTTTTTTGGCATGCATATGTTACGCTTTTCTGCAAGATTTCACTTGTGTTTTTCACTAAGATTTCCAACAATATTTGCTTATTTACGCAAATACGCACGTTATCTAAACCCCTGTCAGAGAAGACACAAACCGCCACTGTATGCATTAGGTTTTATATCGCGTGGCGGCCGACGTAACCTTTGACCTTTCGCAAACATTCAGGACGTGGAAAGGACATTTTAAACCCACCTTTTTTATCTGCACATACTGCCGTATGTCCATATCGTCTTCATCAGCCTTGACATCTGGGGAGACAATTTCAGCAATCCTTCGGGATATTTGCTGGATAAGTTCAGCCCATGAGAGGGAGAGACCGTCACGGCTCAAGAGCTGTTTGATTAACATGCTCATGTGTTCGTACTGGGCTTTTCTGGAAGAGAATCATGAAATGGAGTGAGTATCAGCACAATTTGTATTTGTATTTGTATTTCAGTTTTCCGTCAGGGCCGACGCTATAGCATTATTGGCCCTGGTAAGTACGGAGGAGGCCATCACAAGCTACTCATGTTCCTCACTTGGATGGGGTCTTTTACTTGCCCTTGCAAAGACACAAGGTACAAGGCACCACGGCTTACTGTCCCATGCGACGGACGTGAAGAGCCAGGAATGAAATCCCATATGGCCCAGGCTGGATTCGAACCCGGGACCTGCCGCTTGCTAAGCGGACGTGATAACCACTAGGCTATCAGGCTCCCCGTGATAACCACTAGGCTATCAGCACAATAGCGAGGTTTAGCACCTTTCCGACTCCGACTCCAACTACGAGAATGAATTGCAGTCCGCTATGGACATCCTTGATAAAAACGATGTGATAGAAGTTTTCAATTCGTCAAACACCATAAATTGAAGGCAGAAAAATTTTGCCTTATAAATCGGAAGTGCGGATAAATAATGAATATTGAAGTCGTAATCCTAGTCGTTACGACTTGAAACACGACTAGAATATTTGCGATTTACGTGCACTTCCGATTATGAGTCAAAATTATTCTGCCATGAAGTTACAGTATTTTACGATTTGCAAACGTCTATCAAATCGTTTTTATCAAGGATGTCCACAGCGGACTGCAATGGTAGTTGAAGTCGGAGTCGGAAAGGTGCTAAACCTCGCTATTGATGTATGAGCAAAGCTGATCTGTGACGCGGCATTGACTATCAACCATCTAGGGCAGTGCGGTGAGTAGTCCGAAAAAGTAGGTCAAATCAAAAACCCGTTATATATGTTATGTATCCTTCTTAGCTACACCTATGATAAAAATTTGAAGATGATCTAGTCATTAGTTCAGGAGTTATTGTACTTTTTGTGTTTTTGGTTTCCGCCACCTGGTGGCCAAACTGAGAGTCGAATCGGACCGAAACTTGGTGTCGTGGGTCATCTGACCTAGGGGTATATATGTACCAAGTTTCAGATCAATAGCTCCAGCGGTTACGAAACGTGCCCTGCTAACGGACAACGACGACGACGGACAACGACGACAGACGCTGCACCATCGTAATAGCTCACCCCAGGTGAGCTAAAAATACGGTATATGGACTCACCGTAATCTCTCATAAGCAAGGGTATCAGCACTTTTGCTATGCTCTGGCTTCGAATTGATCGTTTTCCACCAATCAGGATAATCCTCCGTGGCTAGGCCTCGCTTACTCGCCAATGCACCTAAATGTAGAGATATTGTTAAAACAAGCGTAATGCCCACGTCCCTCGTTGCGGAAGTGGGTACACAAACAGAAACTCCTCATTACACTTCGAGTCTTTCTGCGGTTCATAAAAAAACCGGAATACACCAAAATACGCCGAAATCCGCCGGAATATGATAAAATGGCTTAATTTCACTCTTATGTTGTACCTATGATATTTATTACATGATACAAGGCAGAAGAGGGCAAGATCAGCCTCAAAATTCACAAAGGCAACTTCAGAAACATCGCAACAGGTGTTTTCGGCGGCCAGCGGTCGCCATCTTGCATCCCGCGTGTTTGTATCCAAATCCAATATGGCGGCGGTCAATCGCCGAAAACACCCGCCGGGCGATGTTTCTGTTCAAATCGGTCGAATCCTGAGACTGATAAATGAATTTTTACATTAGATTGATACGATACATTGCCTCACTACTATCATGACTGTATGACATTGAAAAGAAGCCTTTTAACCCTGTTTTCAGTGGTATTTCGGCGTATTCCGGCGTATTTTGGTGTATTCCGGTCTTCTTACGAACCCGTCTTTCTGTCATTCTTCAGGAAAACCCCTCAGATGTCATACAGTCACGTGGGGAGCGATTCTTGTCATGATCACGACCAGAATTTTTAGGCTGCCGCATCACTCATGACAAGCAGCCACCTCCGCGAACAAAATATAATAATACCTGCAAACCCTGGCTGTCTGAAGGCGTACAGAAACCTTTCAGTAGAACTCAGATGAGCTGCTCATTCAGCACTACAATCTGAGCATTTCCGACCGGTACCCATTCATACACCTGGGTGGACAGAGGCCAGTGAGGCAAAGAGACTTGCCCAAAGTCTCACACCCAGTGGGATTCGAACCCGGGACCCTCTGACCGCTAGTCTGAGACCCAAACGACTACACCACCGTGGCTCCCGCTACTTACCTTGTAGAAGATCCTCATTGATACCGCGGCTCACAGTCGAATCCTGATGAACCAACAGACTGGGCTCCATCCCCTCCTTCAGGCCTGGAAAAAAACACCAACACTACATGTTCCTGTGGATATGAATACAAAACCCAGGGGAAAGACCCGTTCAAAACGTCCATGTACCTTCAACTTACTTCAAAAGTGTAATTCACCCTGACTTCAACATGGGCAAAGTGCCAAGCTTGGAGATCGCAAAAGTGCCTGAGGAAGACCCCGATTGGGGTCAAAAATTTGCGAACTTCGGAGACGACTTTACTTGTATTATCACTTGAAATGATGACAGAATGTTCCTACTTTTTTCAGAGTTGACAGAAAGATTCCTCAGTGTTTTTGGGCGTTCTGCGAAGCCGCTACCAATACCATACGGAGGTGTTGAACTGAACGTATCACAGAACGTCAACGAAGATTGTTCCTCTGTGTCCTCTCCATCCAACTCGTCTGGGTAAATCGGCGCACTCATCTTCTCTTCTTCATATGAACTGTCTGAAATAACACAACACTTAGCCAGGCATAGATCGCAATGAGGTACTGGCAAACCTAATCCGCGACGCGGCGCTGACTATCAACCTGGTCAGAACTGCGTCACTGAAAGTGAGGCTAACGTTATTTTCCAATTAATTCTGAATAGCACACCCTGTTTCTAGGCCAAATATAACTAAAACATTGCACTCAATTTCTAATTTTACGTTTCTATCATTAAGTACAGAACTGCTAAAATATACCTTATTGCCTTTGAGCAAAAATCTCTGCAGGAACATGATGAATTTAATCGATAAAGTTGGCCATTTTTATGATTTTAGCGTAAATGACAGGCCAATGATCGACATCATGGGTTGTGAATGGCACAGTTTTTTGTAACGTCAGAATGACGCCCGACGCCTGATGACGTTCAACAATCGCAAAGCATGCGCACTTGCGTTTTAACCTGGTTGATAATCAGCGCCGCCTTTTGTTTGCCGGTACCCCATTGCGACTGGAAGCAACTGATCTGATCAGTCGCTGGTGATGTACTCGCTGCGCGCACATCGCAAATTCAGCAACTCAGTAAAACTAGGAGGATCCAATCAGTCGTCATGTCCTGACCGCGTACATAGCAACTGGGCCAACATTGCTATGGCTTCGGCATACTCCACACAGCGTTGAAATTTTTTGATACTTGGACGAAATTTTAACACTGCCATTGATGCCAGATCGCCATCTTGAAAATCTTGACGTCATCGTCGGTGGGCTGGTCTGTCACGTGAGGGGAATGTCTTTTTCAAAATGGTATTATTTGCAGAAAACAATATTTATCTTGTCAAAAATGAAACAGAATAACTTTATTATTACTTTATATCTACTCTACCGATGTTTGTATCACTCTATATCTATATTGTAAGCGTAGCAAACGACGTGATGGGTAACCGCTTTACAAGTACAAGAATTTCTACTGTTTGCTCTGTGCACGCACTACTTTTCAAGATAGAAACCTAGCGTTGATATTAGTGGTGATATCCCCAGATATCGCCACCTAGCGTCAACTTTGTGCCTTCGGCCCCGACAGAAAAATCGAATACAAATGGATACCTTAGATGACCACAAAACCCCTCCAGCCCTTATTTAGTATTCTGGATGAGGGTCAAAACTTACCATGGTCGTCCCCTTCCTGTTTGATGTCTTTGGTCCACGTTGGCTCTGATTCATCTTCTAAAATGATGGAGTCAATCAGAATGGACTCTGGTGGACTTTCTCTGAGGGCAGCCTGGAAAAAGATAAGAAAACACAATACAGTCCCCCCTTGCTATTACGAACCCTTCAGGGTCCAAGGGTTAAGTTCGTACTAACAAGGAGTTCATAATAGCGAGGATTCGTCCGTGGGGGCATGATGATTTCGACGATTTCAATCTTCTTTTTTTAGCGAGATCGCCTTCTGTTTCGGCATGTTGGCTGACTGATGTAAGGCATACACTTCTCATACAGGACTAACTTTACTGAATATTTGCCTGATTTAACGCCCAAATATGCACTAATCAAACCCAAGCTTGGACAATTCAGTTTGTATTGTACACTCATCCAACCCAAGCTTGGATTTTGGTTTGTATTGTACACAGCGTAATTGATCATGGGCAGGAATTGGGCCATACAGCCGACCAAACAGGCTAATGAGGAACCGGACGAACTAACGTCACGACGTGGCGCTGCGATCGATGTGACCGAAGTTTCTTTTTTCAACGTGATTTCCAGTCATTTCCATTAACTTCTAGCGTGAAATCAACCCTATTTTTGCGGTCGCATGACATTAAAATTTACACCATCTTGTCGCGGATGAAAATTTCTGCAATTTCTTTGCTTTTTTTCTTTAAAATAAAGAGGTAGGATGGCGATAACGGCAACGTCTTTATTTCATTTTTTCCTGTAGAAAAATGTACAGCAGATTTTTTCATGACGCAACGTCAGCACATAAAACGACGTCAATGACGTCGGTTCGGTCACATCGCTCGCAGCGCCGACCTGTCGGGATAAACGGCGGGCGGGTTCCTCATTACGTATACATGTCATGAAATATAGGAAGCCAGGTGATGAGTTTGTAATATAATATCCAGCAGTTCGTAAAATCAATGTTCGTATGAGCGAGGGAGCACTGTATTTTCGAAGTCTTTAACGATAAACTCCGGGTCACAGCCGCTAAGGGCCATATGAATTCAGGGTTCAAATGGTTAATACAAACAAGGGTCACTTACCTAATTTATCCTCCTAACCCATCTTCAATAATCGAAGGCCGATCTGCTCACCACTGCGTTACACCGCACATCACCCTTCGAGAAATTGACCGGTCCGCGGCGAATCCGCTGCCTCTCGAAGAAGAGGCCAATCAGAACCGGTGTTGTAAAATTTGAATCGTGGTACAAATAGTGGTAGCCGAAGATCGGATATAAAGTGCAATATGATTGGTCGACCGGTAAAGTTGGCATCGTGCCAAGATACGTCGCGGACCGGTCTATTTCTCGAAGGGTGATGTGCGATGTAACGCAGTGGTGAGCAGATCGGCCTTCGATTATCGAAGATGTCCTACCGAACCAGAAAACATTTACTTACCCTGTAGAGCATGTACCCATCTCTAAAGATAGGCTCACCAACAGAGACCCCCATGATCAACTTGGCGTCCAACAAAGCCTGACCAATCCCAACAGCCTGAACCCTACGAAACAAACAGAACCAAAAATTGGTGCATTTCTAAAGTAGATGAAATCATAGATGAGAGTGTCATTTCAAAAAATTCCTGGGCCCGGTTGCACGAAACTCACGACAGCGCTATCTTGGTGTTAGCGCTAACTTGATGTTAAATGACGTAAAAGAACAATGTATTTCTACGTCATTTAACATGAAGATAGCGCTAACACCAAGATAGCGCTGTCGTGAGTTTCGTGAAACCGGGCCCTGGAAATTAGTCATGACCCCAGAAGTCAAAGTCCCAAATCTGCCATTCGATCCACTGTCTTGGAACAGGCCATGATATGCGATGACAATCACGATATTCACTGGTCAATTTGTCCTTCCGACGGCCCGCCGCCATCCCTGTCATCAAATCCTAGCAGTAGATCATGGAACCAGTCTAGGATTGTTGGTGGTTGAATGTAAAACCAGGACCTGGAACAGCACAGGTGCCGGAACGAAGCCAAATCGAAAAATCCAGATTCTTTTGGCAGCGCCCGCTCCCGGAAATCCGGGAATTCCCAGAAAACTCTCATGATCTATGTGAAATGGTCCATGGACCATGTGCTCACCTGGGTGAATGTACCAGAAGAACGAACAACTGTCAAGTCAATATGTGCGGCAGTCTAGGAAAACCCGTCGAAGGTTGTGTTTGAGGAAAGTGTTAATGGTGTTGGTGAACCCGCACATTTCAATGGCTGCCCCGGCTCTTCACATCCATCGCATGGGACAGTAAGCCGTGGTGCCTTGTATCTTGTGCCATTATATTGCAAGCGCAAGTAAAAGACCCCATCCAAGTGAGGAACATGAGTAGCATGAGATGGCCTCTTCCGTACTAATGAGGGCCAATAATGCTTTGATTTGGGCCCTGATGGAAACACATAAACCAGAATCATGAGCAGCCACGGTGGTGTAGTGGTTCGGGCCTCCAACTAGCGGTCAGAGGGTTCGAATCCCACTGGGCGTGAGACTTTGGGCAAGTCTCTTTGCCTCACTGGTCTCTCTCCACCCAGGTGTATAAATGGGTACCGGTCGGAAATGCTCAGATTGTAGCGCTGAATGAGCAGCTCATCTGAGTTCTACTGAAAGGTTTCAGGATAGACTGGGGTTAAAGTGTAAAGTCGGATGACACCTCCACCGTTGTTGATATCAGACTACACTCAAACTTTTAATCATGCCAGTTTTCAGCTCACATACCTTGTATTTGTATTTCATTTTTCCGTTAGGGCCGACGCTATAGCATTATTGGCCCTGGTAAGTACGGAGGAGGCCATCTCAAGCTACTCATGTTCCTCACTTGGATGGGGTCTTTTACTTGCCCTTGCAAAGACACAAGGTACAAGGCACCACGGCTTACTGTCCCGTATGATGGACGTGAAGAGCCGGGAATGAAATCCCATATGGCCCGGGCTGGATTCGAACCCGGGACCTGTCGCTTGCTAAGCGGACGTGATAACCACTAGGGTATCAGGCTCCTCACGTACCTTGTGGTGACCTTATCTTTATTTATCAACCAATCAACAAGCTCCTTCCCAGAGAAACAGTTATGATATGTGCGTAAACGAAGACGATGACTTTGGAACTGAATCCCTTCTTCAAACTGTTGCATTTGGTTCCACAATTCACGAAGCTGGGCTGAATCCTGGAAAAATAAAAAGAACCAGAAGATTAAAGCCACACTGTCATAGATGAGAGTGCCATTTCAAAAAATTCCCGGAAATTAGCCATGACCCCAGAAGTCAAAGTCCCAAATCTGCCATTCGATTCACTGTCTTGGAACAGGCCATGATATGCGATGACAATCACGATATTCACTGGTCAATTCATCCTTCCGACAGCCCCCGCCATCTTGGTGGCATCCCTGTCATCAAATCCTAGCGGTAGATCATGGAACCAGTCTAGGATTGTTGGTGGTTGGATATAAAACTGGGATCTGGAACAGCACAACTGCCGGAACGAAGCCAAATCGAAAAATCCAGATTTTTTGGGCAGCGCCCCCTCCCGGAAATCCGGGAATTCCCGGAAAACTCTCATCTATATACTGTACTCAATTCAGAAAGTGTTTACGTTAGCCAACATTAGTCAAAGGTGCTGGGGACTTAAGAGAGGTTTTCAACTTTGGGGAAATCTCGGAAAGTACTACAGCTATCTTGTTGAAAATTTCACAGTTGACACTATGGCCCATATCATTGATCATGACATAATATCAACCTGCTCCTTCTATTGTTTCACTACTTACTGTAATTAGTCCTTTTGAATGCCTTAGAAATTGCTGAAGGAATCAATATATTCCATTGAGAGTTTGAGTGAATATCCTTGAGATCATGTTGAATAAGATTATCCAAAAGAAAACAAACAAGTTCTATCACGACAGGGCTTTTTTAAGGATAGAAATATCAGTTATACTGCCCAGTTTCAACTTTTCTGAAGTCTGAACCACAGGGTTTTATGCATGATTACAAGTCTTGACATAACAGGCCAACAACAATACATGGGCCTAACCACTCATGGAGGGGCCAGGGTGATGAATTGAATAATGTCAAGTGAAGTCTTTGCAAGTTTAAGGACTGTGACATCACATGTCTGTTACGTTTTGACTAGGCACACTGCTTGGAAAAATAACCACTCAGAAAGGAGACCTGCCCCTGTTCATTTCTGCTGTTATCGGAAACGCACTCAAAAAGGCCCAGATATGGAAGAATCATTTGACCATTACAAGCTGTTACAGCATTATGGAATAATAGGCAGGGAACCCTGTCCCCTCTGTAAGAATTGGTCAGTCCATTCCCCTTTGCACAATGGCTTTTTAGGCCTACTGCCAAAAGGCTACTCAGTGCAGCCCTTGAATAAAACAGAAACTTGAGAAATCTTACGATAAAAATGATGCATTTTCAACTATCCCTGTTTGAAAAACTTCACTTTTTACTGGCTGATGTGACAGTACATAGTCCAGGCTGTACATAGATAGTGTTTTGAAACAAACTGCTGATGACTGCTTTCCCGTACAGAGCTCTAAAGTACTAATTACAGAAAGTGGTGAAACAATAGAAGGAGCCGGTTGATATTATGTCATGATGATTGATATGGACCATAGTGACAACCATGAAAGTTTCAAGAAGATAGCTTTCGTACTTTCCGAGATTTCCCTAAAGTTGAAAACCTCTCTTAAGTCCCCAGCACCTTTGTTAAGTTGTGAACGCTTTTCTAAATTGAGTATGAGGGATAGATATCTATATTGTTTCTTGGTCACGAAGATGTTATCATTTGTCATATTGTGGGGAATTTTGTAAATAAAATTTTTATGTGCGTTAAGTGAGATTAAAGATAATGTATCACGACTTCATTGTTTTCATTTGCAGTATAGGTCACAACTGACATCCCTACGGCTTCGCGTAAGTTACTCGTAAGATACGCGAAAGTTATTCGTAAAATACGCGTAACTTACGCGTCACTCACAGGTTTGGTTTCGCGTAACTCGCCAAAATTGCGTAACTCGCCTCGTAAATCATTGCATTGCTGGCAAAATTCGCGTAACTCACTGCGTAACTCACCTCGTAAGTTACGCGTAACATAGCTCGTGAGTTGTTGCGTAAGTTACGAGTGACTTACGCGTACCTTGCGCGAATTTAGGGATGTCAATTGTGACCTGTACTGTAATGTTTGTAAACATGGATGTTTACATTATGTTATTTTGGACTTTTGGGACATGCCAACCCACCAAATTGAATATTTTCAGTATCAAAAGAATTTCTACAGGGGCATGCCACCAGCAAATTACTCATAAGACAAAGAAAGACTGGACATAAACAAACAAAATGTAAATAAACAATGATTTTCGTGGCCCGCGAAAATACCCGTGATTATTATCTTTAAATTCATGTACTTTGTACTTTGTATCCTTCCATTTTGTATGTTATATTTTGTATGCACTTCATCATGTTTATTGTCGTTCACACCGATGTGAAATACTATTTTACACGCTGGGAGTAAAAGTAAAGTCGTCTCCAAATTTCACAATTTTCGACCCCAACTGGAGTCTTCTGCAGGCACTTTCTAGGCCTAGTAGAGATCCCAGAAGTGTACTATTGATTACATTCATCATTCATGCTCCCTTTGGGGCATTCATGCTCCCTTTTGGGCCATTCATGCTCCCTTTTGGAGCATTCATGCTCCCTTTGTGACATTCATACTCCCTTTGGGGCATTCATGCTCCCTTTGTGGCATTCATGCTCCCTTTGGGGCATTCTTGCTCCCTTTGTGGCATTCATGCTCCCTTTGGGGCATTCATGCTCCCTTTGGGGCATTTATGCTCTCTTTGGGGCATTATCCTACCTGTGTGAGTATTCGTCTTTCAATATTGATGGTTTCCATTGATCTGTACTCTGACTGAGGCGTGATGTCAAAAGGGGTCACTTTGCTCGTCAGGGTCTCGCTGAGACTACCTGATCTGGAGAAGGAGGAAAACAAAAATAAAGTCAAAATCTTCAAGAACAATCCACAGTAAAGCCTAAAGCCTAGCACAAATCGACCTTGTGGCTGGAAGCAACTGAACGGAACAGTCGCTATCAATGTGAGCAGAACGCGCACATCGGTTACGACTGGTCATTGCGGGAACAAGTCTACAATCTGGAGTGCGCACATCGAACAGGCAACTGAAATGAATGCTCCATGGAAATTGTCGATGTCTTCTGAGCAGACCACTCGGGAGTCATTTTGTGGGTCACCTGATTCCATCACATGACCAGGTGTGCTCCACAAATAAAGGAAATTCATTGCCAGAGCGTGCACATCGAAAGCGAATGAAGAGAACTAGAAGCAACGGACGGCAACGAGTAGAACATGAGCAACTGGCTGGAACTAGCGGCAACGGTCGGCAATAGCGTTGCTGGGGTGCGCACATCGACCTGTTTGAGCATCTGAGCAGTTGCTGCTGTTTCCAGCTAGTCGCCCAGCGTTGCCGAAAACGCCATTGCCGGTAGTTGCTTCCAGTCGCAAGGTCGATGTGCACTAGGCTTAAGTTAAAATGTGTCTAGTTTTGCCAGAGTGGGTCACATATTGTAATCATACATTCTCCAACACTGGGGCAGGGTTTCCAAAGGATTTTTTTCACTAGGAGTCCCAGACCCATGGCACTCTTAATATGAGGGTCCTTTCATATTTTGGAGGGTCCCCATTTTCTCATGCATATCTGAGGAGCAGTCATTCATTCACCGCCACACATGGGCTATTCATCAGTCCTACAATAGACTGATTCTCGTCTTTGCCGCCTACACTCACTGGCGCTGCCGGAACGTCAGCGGCAAAGGCGGGAACTAGTCTACAGCGATCACTGCTTCTCTATTCCTCCAGCGCACAGATCAGGTTACGGAGTGCATTAGTGTATACTACTGGCCTGTGCAATTGAAAATCATGATTGCGCAAGACTGATTGGAGAGAACGATTCGGAGAATCCAGTTGAGCGGGCGCCTTGCTGCATAAATTATAGCGGTATCGTCTGATGCCGATATATCAGGTTCGCGGGACTCGTGCAGGTCGTGAATGTCGCACGTCCAGGCACTTAGCAGTTGGTGAGAGTGTGCATCGAAATGATTTTTGGTGCGTTTTAAACCAGAGTGATAAAAGTGTGGGTCCCTGGCTGTTTTTTATCATGCGTCCTCAGGATTCAAGCACTGCTTTCTACGTGCGTCAGACGGAGATTTCGTGCGTATTTGACCCGGGAGCTCGGGTCCTTGGAAACACTGCTGGGGCGAAAGAGAATGACGCAAACATCACTGGTGGCGCCAGCTGTCGACAAAAAGTGGCAATAACGTGGCCCTTTTCGCCTATGAGTGTACATACCTTGTTGGTCCCAAGCTCTCATCATCCTGTCCAGTTCGTTTCCTACTCGGCGCCCAACGTCCAAATTCATGGTAAGCGCAAGCCTCGTTCTCAATATTAGCGAGGCATTTCAAATCCTCTCGCAGAGCACGTAGGTCGCCAGTTGAGTCGGTCTGTTGTGCGTAATTTAGTACAACTTTACAGCAATAGGTACAAACACGTAGATCCCCTGAAAGACAAAAGAGGGCGCATTAAAGCGAGTGGCTCACGGGGTTTGTTTTTTTAATTTTGGATGGTACCTTCCATAGAGAGTGAATCTAGCCTCCAGGCAAAGCCATGCTCCAGTCATAGGCAAAACCTGCGAAAATATGCGAACGTGCACCTGGGGACGAGGTTCGATCAAAATTTTGTTAAAATGGATTAATGACATTTTCAAATTCAGTCGGTCAAAATGTACATTTTGTACTATTCACATTGATTTCGAAGTGGCAGATTTTGCAGAATACGCCTCCGAAGTTTGGATGTCTAATGCATTTCCCATTAAACTAAAATCCTTCTTTCGCCTTTTTCTCAAAACGGCGCTGGATATTGAGGACCAACTGTCATGGCGCCACAACAAACCCTGCGAGCGATTTGCTTCAAGCCAAGTGTACATCGACCTTTCAACTGGAAGCAACTGAACCCAACAGTCACTATCGATGTACACGTACGCGTTCCCTGCACATCGGTTACGACAGGTCATTGCGGCAACAAGTGGCACAATCCAGTCTTCAATCTGGAGCGCGCACATCGGACAGGCAATGGTACTGAATGCCACACGGAAATTGTCGATGTCTTCCGATCGGACCACTCGGGAGTCATTTTTGGGTCACATGATTCCATCATGTGACCAGGTGTGCTCCACAAACGAGCATGCATCGCAGAGAATGTATATTATTTTCAGCGACATTGCAAAACAGAATACACCGCTGGAGTTTATTTCATGTTAACCTGCTGGGTCAGCTACGTTCAAACCTGTGTAGTTCATGTGTATCAATTACCGGCCTACTTGGGATGAGGTGGTGGGGTGATGAACATTTGCTGTAATGGCATCAAGTGGCTTTGCTACTCCACCGATTCCAGCGAATGTCCTCAGGGGTTTTGTGCAGTGACGAAGGGTGCGAGGACTAAGAACCCCAGTGTTTCCGCCAGGGGGGGAATGGGGGGGATGATCCCCTCCTCAAAAATTTCAAGGAGGGGATATCCCCCCCTCAAGTTTGCAGACTAACCTTTTTCAAATATCACTATTTTCACTTCAGTAGTG
>NMRB01001902.1:13058-52410 GCA_002633025.1 Notospermus geniculatus | reverse complement strand
AGATGATCTAGTCATTAGTTCAGGAGTTATTGTACTTTTTGTGTTTTTGGTTTCCGCCACCTGGTGGCCAAACTGAGAGTCGAATCGGACCGAAACTTGGTGTCGTGGGTCATCTGACCTAGGGGTATATATGTACCAAGTTTCAGATCAATAGCTTCAGCGGTTACGAAACGTGCCCTGCTAACGGACAACGACGACGGACGACGGACGCACAACCATTGTATAAGCTCACCACGGTGAGCTAAAAATGACTCTGGAGGCCGTTTTTAACAAAAAAACAAAAAAATTGAAAAAAATATCTTTTTTTTAAAAAAAATTAACCCCTGATGTTCTCAGGGTGCATTTAGGGGGCCTACCTGTGTAACCAAAGATTCTGCCTGGCACCTCCTGGTTACAACATCTACTGCAGAAAATCTGGCCGCATATTCGACAGTGATGTCGCCGTCGGAATGTCGTGAATTTATCCCCGCATTCATAGCAGTCTTTGCACGTGTCGTCCGGCATCCAGTATTGTTTGAAATCACTGTCACGATATGCCTGCAGAGTCTGAAAAGTCATGGATAATATCAATGAATGGCTTAACCTGTTGACGGTTACATAACTGGTATTTCAAAAACCCTAATTGGTCGGGTTTTTAAAGGAAAATTACCAAATTTGGGCATGGGCTCTGAACTCCACCTCAAAATTATTTCCGTCAAGTTCAGGATCTCCTAAATCCTCATTATCAGAATTATCAAAAACACTCCCGTCTGAATCATTTATTATGGAAAAAGTCCCCGCCAGAAGCTTTTTCAAACAGAAGAAAGTCGTGATTCATTCGCCCCGGCCGCCATATTATCATTGAGACATCCGGTTGCTGCTAAGTTCAGAACCTAATACACACTACAGGCGGAACGAAAGTAATCTAAATGTTCATAAGAAAATCGCGCTTCGTAAAAACGGGCCAACATGTACATGTACATCTCCTCTTTGATTACCCACCTGACCCTTCCTATCTAGTATACTGCCCAGCCTCCGCAACACGTTAGATAATGTTCTTGTTTGGGGTACTGTGGTCACACCGCTATATCCTGGGCTAGATTCCTTGGATACATCACCCTCAGACTCTAAAGAAAAATTAAGTTGTTACAGTGGAAAAACAGGACTACTGGTAACTCAAAGTGAGGTTCTGCCAACCTCGTCCCCAGGGGTATAGTTCGCTCAGACAACCTCGGACCACTCGCTCACTAACCCCTGGAATCAGCTTCAGTTGTTAGACCAGGAATCTTGGTCTAAGTATAGGTGGCAGCACGAGTCTAAATAATCAATTTGAAATACTAACTTGTGCTTTTTAAAATTCTTTTTACAAAAAATCATCAAACCTGGATATACATGTAGATAACCTTTTGATAACCCGTTTGATCCAAAATATTTTGAAAATTTCTATGGGCATATTTGACGGTTTCCCGTCAACCAATCATGCGCGTTAAATCCAAAGCTGATGCCAGGGGTTAGTGACGCGACCGCCATTTTGGCAGAAAGTGAACAACCCCTTCGAACGAGGTTGAGGTTGCGCTCTGACACTGGCATCTGAACGGGCCAAGTCGATTTATCGAGATCGTATGATTTCGCACATGCGCAGGTAATAGCTGAATTGTGCAAAACTCTGGGGGAGGCCCCCAGACCCTCTGTCGTGGCTTCGCGCCTTGCGACTCCCGTCGTCAGCTTGTGGCCAACGGTGACCGGGCCCCCGTATTCCAAAATCCTGGATCCGCCCCTGCCATGCCTGCTCACTCCCAAATCAATCTGTTGCATCATTTTCCGCAAGGTGCTGTGATTCAGAACAGATTTAGGTGAGAACACAGCTCATGTCACATCACACACAAACATTCATGACTTTGGCTGAACTGACCTCAACGGAGAAACCTAGACTAAAGTCTGGCAACATCTAACTACGACCCAATGGAATGCAGAAGTTAGGAAACTGATAGTTGGATTTTCCACGGACCTTTAATCGCACGCGGCTATTGAATAACCGGTGGACGGCGTGAACAATCGGGGAACGACCACAAATGATCGACAGACATGATTATAAACCGCAAAGCTCTGCCACATTACATGACTTCCGCATTCCATTGGGTCGAAGTTAGATGTTGCCAGACTTTAACGAACTCTGGAAACACTAACTCACCTTCGCTCCTCACTGCCTTGCTTGGCAAATCTGGCAAGTCTGGGCCGTCAATCACATCATTGTCGACGTCATCATATTCTGTCTTATAAGAACTGGGACTCCTTGGCAGCTGTGCCTTCGAGGGGGAAGTCCTTGGACTCTTAGTCTTAGGCTTTTCATCTGGATTACAAGAATAATGAAGAGTATATAACCCTTTTACACTAGCCCGGCTGAAGCCCTTTTTACACTATCCCGGTTGAAGCCCTTTTACACTTGCCCAGTTGAAGTGTACCGAGCTCCACCCAGACCAAGCCCACTTTGAATTCGTGATGAAAAAAAAAACCCTTGGTGACCTTATAAATGACATAATCCCTTACCTCTAGTTCTCTTCAAAAGTCGTGACAGGAATCCCCCAGACGTCTTGACCTCTGAACTCAGGGGGCGGAACTCACTAAGACGTTGCTGGTCGTTCTCATGTTTTATTTTTGTGGGACTTTTCACCTGTTGATCTGCCATTTATTATCAACTACCGGTACAACAATTCACCAAGCGAGGAGAGCAAAAGAACCTGAAAATCAAAAGAATAAGAGAAGTCAGCCGTGCGTATCGCCAAAAGACAGCAGCCAAGTTCTAGCGGACAAATACATGTACAATAGACAATTCTCCTTATTGGTGCTCAATCAAGCCTGAATGGGTCCACTAGGCATTGAATTGGGCAGGAGTGACTCCTACTGATCAATAGTCTCGCTTGCCAGACGCTACGGGCTCACCCCTTCGGTAAGTCACACTCCGCGTCTGGCTCTTTTAGAGATTAACAGTCGTGAAGACCGCGTGGTGGCAGCACCGACACGGGCACTTCTCATTTCGCTTAGGTTCGCGGAATTTTCGTGGGAATTATGAGAAAGCGTGGTGATTGGCTGAGCCCAGTGGAGTGCCATCTAGTGGTGTTCACGGCTTTTGAGCCCCAAAAGTGCCAGTGTGTAGGAGACCGGGACGTCGGATACACACTGGGGCCGAGTGTAACTGATCAACTGCCTGACATCTCCTATTGTTCATAAGAACGGGCCATCCATTTAACGTCACGTGATCGTGGTTCGCCACTTTTTGACGTCACCTCGGGCCCGATTTTTGTCACTTATCTTTGACCTCCACGATAATTATCTGTTTAATAAATGAAATCGAAAAAAAACAACACAGCATGTTCGACTTGTGTATCCTTATTTATCCCATGTGACCTTGAACCCATTGTTGTTACAACCTCGTGATGCTGTAAACTATCCGGGGCGACTCTGTTTCGGCGAGTGCCGGATGCGTTTCGAAGGGGGGTACTGCGGTTCGCCATTTCGTCGGAAATCGATGGTTAAAGTGTGCATCTCATTTTCTTTACGGTAAATAAAGATATTGTTAGCTCTGTTTATATTGATGTTTATTTTAACTATTCTTCAAAATCCGTTCATAGCAAGTGTGTGAATTTGCTGTCGTAAGTTGACACACCTTCCCCGCTCACTGCGCCTTTCGTGAAAAGCTCTGTGATCCCTCCTGACGCTATGTACGTCTGGTCATTGTGACTTGCATATTTTGCATACGGTAATAAAAACAAGCATGGATGGGGATACCGCGGTACGCCAGTAACTTTAAATCCAAACATAAACAATGTGCACATGGATTTTATGATGGATGAATGGATGAATGACGTCACCGTGACCTGAATTAACACAGAGGCCATAGCAGCATCTTTCAGTCGGGGAATTGTGTCAACAGAAACACAGTCTTCAGGAGCATGAAATGTGTGCCGTTTTCGGCTGTTTCGTCGTAGGACGCCATTTTACTGCATTGAGGTGGACATGCTGATAAAAATCAGTGAATTGTGTAGGAAATAACTGACGAAATTAGATGAAAGTTGGTGAGCATGTAGTGTTAACTTTCCTCTTTGTCCTTTGAAGTGGTCGAACAATCTGAGCAGTTGGCGTCACTACGTTCGGACAGGGGGTCAACGAAAAAAATCATCAGTTTGCGGTGCGGGCTGTTACGTGACGTCAGAAAGTGGCAAACCGCGATCACCTGACGTTAGTACATGTGCATCAAAACCACGATTTTTGCCCTCCCCCCGTCCCGTCCGTGACGTTGGCCAGGCCTAATAGGCCTACACACCTACTGACATGGGCCTATGGGGCCTGCCTAGCCCTAGGCCTAGGCCCGCCCCCTAGGCCACCACCACCCCTCCCCTCCATGATCCATCCCCCTTTGCGTAGGCCCCCCTATAATGGTTTCTTCTTGGGCCTTCTTGTTTTACTTGAGGCACCACGTGTGATTTGACAGAACGGCATGCATGACGTCGTGGAAAGGAAGTCACATGGCACACAGTGTTGTGAACGACGTCACGTCATGGTGCTGGGAGGACCATGTGCGGGCTTGAAATCAATGAATGTACAACATGGAAATCATTAATTTCTAGAGTATCGCGTCTTTGATTTTTTATGTCTGCACCGAAATGAGTTTCAGGCTGGCTGGGGCTTTCATTATTCTATTAAGTAGCAAAACATGGTTCCTAAAATGACTGTTGACTGCTGACTGTTGACTGTTGACAAAATGACTGTCGAAATATCCTTACTCAATGTGATAGGAGAATCTCTCAGTCTGAGCAATCCTCTTTCTTCTGATGATGTGCAGCTTTGATAGTATCGCTTGTTAGTATTTCATTCTCGGTGATTGAAAATGTGATGCGTGTTTCATTTATGCAAACAAGGTTCCAAATGACGGGATCGATCTATAGGCCTACCGGTAGGCCTAGGCTACGAAACATTGAAAACACATGAAAAAAAGCATGTAGGCCTAGGAGGCCAAGGCCTTGGGGCCTAAAATGAATGGCAAATGTCAGTTCTGAACAACCCCAACCTGACATAGGCCGGCTAGGGGCCTACCCTAGCCTAGGCCTATAGGCTATATATCATGATATTGACAACAAAAAGTGAACAACAAAAAACAAGATTTTTTTGCAGAAATCGGACATCATGACATGTCATTGTCATTGTCGGAACGGAGGGGGCGGAGACCGTCGTCGTAGGCTAATCCGCATGATCCGTGGGCCATCTATCCATCAGTCTATAGGCCTAGGCCCAGCCTATAGGCCTAGGCCTAGGCCATGGGCACGTAAGACCAGCAGCTAGCAGGCTACTGACATGACTGACAGACATGACAGAACTTCGAGACGTCAGAAACCCTATTCCATGTATTCACCGCGGCCGCCATGTTGTCACATGAATCCAATCTCCAGCGCTGAGGTCAGACGGCGCATCATGCGGAATGGACTTATGGGCGGATATATCCGCAAATAAAGACGTTACAAAAAGACGTTTGGTTTTTTTTATGTTATGGCAGCAGTATATTGTTAGCCCGGACAGTCTCAGTGGCCTTTTTGGTGAACACTTCCTGCGGCACACCAACATTCATACAGACACAAATCAATACAAGATGACATTGTAAATGTCGTATGGTTCCCGATTAATAGGTACTTCTACACGAAGATACATTGATAGAGATAGATACATTGATAGAGATCAGGGCTGGGTTGCACAAAACTCATGTTAGCGCTAACATCATGTTAGCGCTAACATCATGTTAAATGACGTAAAATGTCAATGGATTTTGACGTCATTTAACATAAAAGTTAGCGCTAACACCATGTTAGCGCTAACATGAGTTTTGTGCAACCGGCCCCTGGATACATTGATAGAGAAATGTTGGACGCCAGACGCCATCTTAGAAACTTGGCTTCTTTGGGGAATGTCGCGATTTGGGCTTGAGACGGGGTTGCGGTGCCTTGCGATCGCCTTAATAAATGGCAATCGGAAGTCCTTATATTATGGTAACCGCAAGGGAACGCAGCAACCGCGTCTGAAGCCAAAATCGCGACAGTGGATCACCCGCTTTAAGCTGCTTTTCCACGAGGCGTGTGCGGGGGCGGAATAGGAGGCGGGCGCGGTTGGAAAAAATCGATCCAACGTAATTCCCTTTGCTTTTTCACTCGCACTCGCACCAGCGCCCGCTTCCCCTTCCGCGCCCGCAAACGTCTCGTGGAAAAGCAGGCGGGTGCGGATACGGAGGCGGTGGTGGGCGCGGGTGCGGGCGTTGTGTTTCCACGAAACGGGTACAGACGCGGGAGTTGGTCTCCGGTCGGTGGGAATTCTCAGGAATTCAGGGGAATTGAAAGAAAATCATGACGAAAGACCGCGCGGGCAGCAAGCGGGCGCGGAAAAATCGCTACAGTACACGACCGATTCGAAAAAACACGTGCCGCGTGCCCGTCCACCCGCTCCGCAGCCGCACCCGCGTCGTGGAAACAGCTAAAGGGAAATACGCTGGATCGATTTTTTTCGTACGCGCCCGCACACGCCTCGTGGAAAAGCAGCTTAAAGCCTAGCGCACATCGACCTTTCGACTGGAAGCAACTACCGGCAATGGCGTTTCCGGCAACGGTGGGCGACTGGCTGCAAACAGCAGCAACTGATCAGATGTTCAAACAGGTCGATGTGCGCGCCCCGGCAACGCTATTGCCGACCATTTGCCGCTAGTTCCAGCCAGTTGCTCATGTTCTACTCGTTGCTTCTAGTTCTAATAGGGTTTTTTCACAGAGCAATGCTCTCCCAGGCGCATGCTTTCATCGGTATTCATATGATAATAAGGTGATTTCGTAGTAGAGTTTACCATCTGTCCATTCCTGGGCCGATGNCCATGAAAAAAACCTCTTCAGTCGCTGTCGATGTGCGCGCTCTGGCAATGAATTTCCTTTGTTTGTGGAGCACACCTGGTCATGTGATGGAATCAGGTGACCCACAAAATGACTCCCGAGTGGTCTGATCGGAAGACATCGACAATTTCCGTGTAGCTTTCAATTCAGTTGCCTGTTCGATGTGCGCGCTGCAGATAAGCCTGGATTGTGCCACTTGTTGCCGCAAGCGACTGTTGCGTTCAGTTACTTCCAGTCGGGCCATGTCGAATTAGCGGAACCAGCGGAACTAGCGGAACCTGACGGAAACAACATAAATACGTTGTTTTAATAAACAATTTTGTTTAGAAAAATATGTCTTACCATCGGCAACATCATCTGGACGATGAGATAATCAAAAATGTGGTTATTTGATAAATAGTTTAAAAACTACCGGTACGATTATAACAAAAATGGTTTGCAAAGTATAAATCCTCAGAAATTGCTTAGTCAGACTAACAAATGGAGATCCGGCAACAAGCCATCATCCCTGATTACTAGGCCTAGGCCTACTACCGCTGAAGGGGTTATTGTCGTCCTGGGTACACATACGCTTGTATTGTGTGATACGATTAGAACATGATCAATAGGGATTTTTCACAATCAGCGCCACTCTATTCATAGGGTATGCTGATCCTTTGTGTTCCAAGACTTTGACAACAGAGAATGCTCACAGTGAAAAAAGCCGATTAACCGGGCTATTTTACAAACCGTACTCGCCTCACGCGTACCGTGCTTGTTACCCGTGAAACTGTGGCCGGCTAGTGTATAGGCCTTCATTATAGCGTCTGTGCACACGTAACAACTACTCACAAGATGATGACGTAAAAGTGAATATTCAGCAAACCGTTCAATAGGAGCTGTCAGCGAGTTGACCACTAGGTGTCACTAGGGCCCAATTCAATGCATCTAGCGGACCCAGTCATTATCGATCGAGCAGCGATCATAATAGATTTCCTGTACATTTGGTCCGCTAAGACTGTGCTGCCATCTGTTAGCAATATGCGCGGCTGACTGCTCCTATTGCGAAAGACCCATACTGATCGCACGGCAGTCAATGGAAACTGCCCTTCTTACACGGATTTGATTCACAACTCAAAAGCTTAATAAAAGATCATCCAAACAAAACATACAAAATGTTACACCTGGTATGCATGAGGAATCCTTCTAAATTTGATAACAAAGAATGGCGATCACCGTTGGAATGAGGGTTTTGATATAAATACTGTAAAATCGGACTTGTAACATCACTTTGGTAGACCAGCCCACTTCATTACTATGATGGCAGGCCTAGTCTGCAATACAAGCTGCGTTCTGATTGGTTAACAAACACAGTAGGCCAAAAATGACCATTGAACTGACTCGAGGCGTAAATGTGACATTGACATGCCTAGGTCTATTCTGAATTGATTGAGTACAGTTGATCAGCTCTCAATGAAGTCTTTTTTCATAACACCCAATAAAGAACATGGTCATTACTGGTGTTAGCTTTCATGAAAAGTGATCGACCCGGGGTGATCGATTAGGCCATCAAGATCATGCCCTTCTATCCAATGCCTAGTCAATGCAACTGTGCATAATCGTAAACATTGATTGGATAAAAGACGCATATTCAACAGAATAACCACTCCCAGCTCGCTGAAGTGGGCTGGACGTTCCAATACCAGAAGTGATGTTACAAGTCCGATTTTACAGTATGTTGCTTTTGCAAACCGTTTTTCTCTGACGTATAGTGAACTCGCTACGGATAAGGGTGGCTGCACACCTAACGCGATTCGTTGACGCATGCGACAACGCCTTTGTTATTTTCCGCCGCACTGCACGCAAACAATTGCGTTGACGCATGCGTCGCCCAATCGCATGCGAATCGCGTAAAGCCTCGGTTATGTCGCCCTACGCTGTGATAGAAATAGCGTCAACTAGTTGCAACTGATAACTTATGCCGCCACCGACTAGAAAAATACCGATCGGTCGCAACTACCTGGAACTAGTTTACCGCCGTCTTTTGAGTGCTTATGTCGACACATATTTCTTTTTTTTAAGTAAGTTGAACATGTGCGACTTTCAGGATCTGGATATTTTTAGTTTGCAACTAGTTGGCAACCAGTTACTCGCTGACGCCCGAGAGCTTATGTCACCTTGTAGTTGTGACTAATTAGTTCCAACTACGCGCCGATTATCAGTTGCCAACTAGTTCTGACTGTACGTAAGGGCGACATAAACGAGGCTTTAGGTGTGTCCCTACCCTAACATTTTCTCTATCCGTTTGTGTACACGTCACTAGACTGCAAAATTTGATGACCTAAATGTAGTCGGTTGCCTAAACGTGCGGGTGCGAAAGCTCTCTATTGGTGGTTAGGTGTGGTTTTTGAGGGGTCCTATTTTAGTCTCTGTATGGCCGCCTTCCAGTTTTAGAGCTTATAATATGCTCTAGAGCTATGCGCTAAAGCTGGGAGGGGCGTATGGCTCTAGGGTTTTGAGTTTTAGAGGGTGGATTTGTTGTTGTGGAAAGACCGAGGAAGGGGTGTTGGGATTGTCTCTGAGAGTTCCGAACATTAATAAACGAATTTGAATTTGAATTTGTTTCACCAGCACAGCTGACAGGCAATCAATATGTTGCCGATCAAAGTCAAATAGGCATAATTCCACTAAGAGTGATTGAAAATGAAACGGTCCATGGACCATTGTGCTCACCTGTGCGTGGGTGAATGTCCCAGAAGAACAAATGATAATTTGCGCGTTCAAGTGTAGAAATGAACACATGAAGGACCCTACGAAGATACGTCCTTGTTCAAGTTCAGAACATTCTAGCTCCAGTAGTTAACGAGCTATGGGCCAACACCAGTTTTCAAGATAGCCACCTGGTGGCCACATTTGAAGTCTGATCGGACCGAAATCCGCCACAGACATAGAGGTTACCTAGATACATCATCACACCTAATTTGAACAATCCAGGACAAATAGCCACAAAACGTGCCGCCTGACGATGAAATTTCAAACTTTGACCTCTGCGACCTTGAAAATTAGGTCAAATCAAAAACCCGGGTGATATGTCGTGAATCCTTATAAGATGTACCTACGGTAAAAATTCGGCGATGATCCGACGATCAACGGTTAAGGCAAAACTGCATTTCAAAGGTTTTCGGTTTATCCCCCCTGGTGGCCAAGCCAGGAATCAGACCGGACCGAAACTTGGTGTCTGAGGTCATCTCACCAAGGGGTATATATGTTAAACCGGCATCCAGTTCCACCGTGCAGCACGTTAGGAACTGGTGTCGGGGTCCGCCATTACCGGAAGTGTGGCTGGATTCCCTACCACGATTCATGCGCAGTACCTACTAGCAGCCGAATTTTTCCCCCAGGAGTTCAAAAATGTGAATCATAGCTGGAACACCAGCAATAAGTTTGGCGATGTCGGCCTAGCAGTAGATAATGTCGTTATTGATGATGATATGCCGGTACAGTTGTTGTAGTCCATGGCAAAAGCTGAAATAACAGCGTTTTACCATAGCCTATCCTGTCGCCATGGTCGCCGACACTGTGACAGGCAGCCGCTGTGTATAAACGAAAACGCCGTGGTCGCCTGGAAATATGCCAGGACCACATTGAAGTTCACATTACAAAAAAAAGTGTCGCGCGGCATTTTCAAAAATTTCGCTCTGGAGGCAATCTCTGCGGCATGCCGCGCGACCAAAATTTTGGTCGCTGCCGCGGTCGCGTTGTGTATAAACGTTCCCATTCATTTTACATTTGATCAATCCGATGCGGCTGCCGCGGTCGGTGCCGCGGTCGCGGTCGCGCTCTGTATAAACGGGCCTTAACGACGCAATCCATACTCTCACAGTCAAACAAAGCCTCATATTGTGCGGGTATTAGAAATTTAACATGATCAAACTCACATATATGTAACAAAACATCCCAAAAACGGAAATTAACAGCCACACTGCCGGATTTTCCCTCCCGAACCGTCACTTTTTTGAACGCCGCCATTTTGGGGAATACCGGTTGGTGTACGTCATACAGCATTTTGTCCAATCAGAATCAACCAATCAGCGTCCGAATTTAGAGGGCGACAGTAGTCTCTTAAATCGTCAGATGTAGAGACTACTCTGTGGTCTATATACTGTGGTGCCGGAGTTATGCCGGACTGGGGGCGGTCAGGCCTAGCCGTACTTTTAGGGAAGGTATAGCCCAAACAAAAATGATGGTATCGGGGCATGTCTCAGGATCATTCATATCCGCCCACACCACAATTTCAGTCCACAGGCCGAACCCCAAATTCCCCAGAACCAATGGGTGGATATGGAGTCGAATCCGGCATAACTCCGACACCACAGTATATGTACCAAGTTTCAGATCAATAGCCCCAGCGGTTACGAAAGGTGCCCTGCTAACGGTCAACGACGACGGACGACGGACGCTGCACCATCATAAGAGCTCACCACAGGTGAGCTAAAAAATGTCATTGCTATGATTCAGAAGCCGAATGTCTGGGCGTCACTCGGTAGTTCACATTTCTAGAAAAGAATGCGCATTTAGTGGATGAGAATGATGCAAAAAGCCGACAAACATGGCAAACCTGAAAATCATGAAAACACATCCATCCGCATGTTGAGGGTGAGCGCATGCGCTCTTGAAAAAAAGTTCCTCTGACAAATATTTCTCACATCACGAAAAAGAGACGTACAGCGATGACATAACAGAAACAGTTGGTTTTTATTGGTAAAACAGTACTCTGAAACAGAAAAGAACGATTACCAAAAAAATGACATCATGTATTACGGCGCCGGAAAATTTGCATTGAGAACTACTTTAGTCATACATAAAAACACTACGAAGGCCCGTGCAAGGCATTTTAGAAGTCGAACGCTATCGTCTTTCACTTTTTATAGCATCTTATCGTAGATATACTGGATGAATTTTCCCATTTAGGAGCCACAAAGTACATAAAGAGATTACTAGTATTTTACCACAAAAATGGCCATTTGTAACATTTCGGTTAAACAGTGTTGCGTTCGAGTAGAAAAAAAAACATAATTTCACCAGCCACCGTAGACAGCTGGTAGAAAAGTTCATTGGCTATTCCACCAATCAGAAACAAAAGGTCAAAGGTTACGGATTAAAAATTCTCCTCAAAATCAGCCCTAAAAACCCTCCTCGAAACCACTGCAAAGCTCCTATGCATGATCTGAATGGTTCGGATCATACCTTAGACATGACTCGCACTATTACCACCAATATTTTGACAAAAGCAGCAGCAATAAAGTCACAATTCCTCGCAAAGCTGACCGAGCTCCCCACTGTCTCTACGGCTGATTCAAGTTCACAGTGGCCATATAAGTTTTAAGTGCGCATGCGCGAAATCAGCGCTAACGCGCCACGGGGCCAGATGCGAATTTTTTCCCCAACTTTAGTCTCGCGTCACCAGCCTCTCTCTCTTACAGGAGAGAGTCTGGTAGCAAAGGCCAAAACTTTCGTTACCGCCAGGTGGCGAGTGTCCAGCTCAGAGCATCCGAATCTGATTGGCCAACGGCTGATTAAACATGGCTGCGCCCATGAAACGCATGATGAACGAACAAGGAACGAAATAGTCCGAGGGAAATGTTGCCTTTTTAACACGTTTTATCGTGGTTTCCACCGAGTGATATATAGAAGGCGATCGAGCCTGGCCGTTTGAGGTGGATCGCTGACGAAATAAAGTGGAATTGTATTGTATCAGGATCGATTTACCGTCTGGCTGAACTTAGACTCCCTGGTCGGAAGTGACCTAATCCATGGCACAAAATGTAAGTCCTATTGTACAATCGGCTTATTCCAGCAATCGATGACCATGGATAGTCGTTCCTTCCGTGCTAAAAAGGTAAATTTTCCCTCAGACTCATTCGTTCATCATGCGTTTCATGGGCGCAGCCATGTTTAATCAGCCGTTGGCCAATCAGATTCGGATGCTCTGAGCTGGACACTCGCCACCTGGCGGTAACGAAAGTTTTGGCCTTTGCTACCAGACTCTCTCCTGTAAGAGAGAGAGGCTGGTGACGCGAGACTACCCCAACTTATATATCCATTACGACCAACTTTTTTTTCCCAACCTATATACACTGAAAAAAAATTTCGGCTCATGTTGAGTACTTTGGGCTACTCATCAGTCATTTTGTCCGTGAGATGAGTAGAAAGGTACTAATTGGGTACTAATTGGGTACTCATCGGGCCAAGGAGCTGCATTTGGAGTTCCTTGTGTAACCCGGGACAAAGCTGGATGACGCTACAATGGGGCGTGGTCGATGTACGCTCGTTGCGTCACGCATGCACAGCACATCCACAGAGGAAGCTGAAGGATGGAGAGTGAATTTTGATAAATTTATTGGCAAAACAGAAAACGAGCCTCGCCCAAATAACACAACAATGGCTGAAGCCTTGTACAAAGTACAGTTCTTACGGAAATTTATTCCTGGGCCTACTGGCCGAGCACGGGAATTCAACCCGTGCACGACGCACCACGCGGTCGGCCCAGCGTCACTGCGGGGCCAGGCCGCGGCGAGATTTGTCCATCACAAATCCACCCTTTTTGTTGTGAATATTACCAATATTACTTAGCAACGCATTGATTACGTCATCATCATTGAACCCATTGAATTATGTAGATTTCATTGAGTCATTCAAGATCCAAATTCATAGTAAGCGTCATCTCACAGATGATCAACGCATGGTACAACTCAAAATGCATCTCACAGGTGATGCACTGAGGTCAATCACAGGTCTTGGTTCGAGCGGGTTAATGTATGCCACAGCACTGAAAATGGTAAAGGAGCAGTTCGGTCAGCGCAGCGTAATTTGCAGAGCTTTCATCAACAAGCTCACCAAGGGTTCGAAAATAGCTTCCAATGATAGGCAAGGTTTACGCGAATTTTCGCTTGATGTTATTAACTGTCTTGCTACCTTTCAGCGCATTTCCTTCCAGTCAGATATCAATTCCACAGACAGCCTACGTCGCATCATCACGCGCCTGCCAGATCTCCTCATAAACAGGTGGAAAACTACTGTGACAGAAATACGTGAAAAGGGCGAAACTCCGACATTGAACCACATCAGTAGTTTCCTCCGAAAACGGGTGAAGACCGACTTTGACCCAGACTTTGGTGACATAAAGACGGGTTCCTACGACGGACATGAGACTAGATCAGGACAGAAAGACAGGAACAATGGTAACGTACAGAAGGGAGTACACTCGATGCAAAACCAAACTGTCCCAAAACTCAGATGTTTCATTTGCAAAGAGTCACACAAGGTTGCTGAATGTCCCACTCTCAGAGATTCTACTGTATCAGAGCGTTACAGAATGGTCAAAGAGAATCGTCTCTGTTTTTCATGCTTAGCTAAAGGTCACATGACCAAGGATTGTCGATCAAAGAAGAAATGCGATGTGAACGGATGTACCAAACAGCATCATCATCCTTTGTTGCACACAGATCCACCAAGCGCTAGCAGCACGACTTCAACATTGGATAAAGGAGGAATCTTGCCAGTTGTTAGGGTAAGTTTTAGAGCTGAGAACGGTCGAATCCGGGAGGGCAACGTACTGATCGACAGCGGCGCAGCAACAACCATTATAAGGAAAGATTTTGCCAGATCACTGGGACTACAAGGGAAAAGAGAGCCATTGGAACTTTCGGTTGTAGGAGGCGAAAGCTTAAATCAAGCCGACAGCAGGAGAATGAAGTTCTGGATATCTTCCTTATCTGGTGGGGAGGAATTCGAGATTGAAGCACACGAAATTGAGAAAACAATCCTTAGCGTACCACCCCTTGACAGACCGTGGTTAGCTACCTTCCGGCATCTGAGCGACATTGAGTTCTCACACAAGGCAGGACCTATTGATTTGATACTCGGAGTTCAGTATAGTCACCTCCACACAGAAGAAGAAATCCGTCAAGGCCTGAACTTCGAACCAGTTGGAAAACGCACTAAATTAGGTTGGTTCGTGATTGGTTGTGACAACACCAGCGTTCCGAAGATATCTGTCAACTTTGTTCAGAAGGTCGATATGGATAGATTTTACGAATTGGAAACACTCGGAGTCCGAGCTCCCACCTGTTCTTGTCCAATTCAAGCCATTTCGAGGGAAGACAAAGAAGCCTTGAAGATGCTAGAGACGACCTGCGAAAAGCCATTTCGAGGGAAGACAAAGAAGCCTTGAAGATGCTAGAGACGACCTGCGAAAAGAAAGGCGACAGATATGTCATTGGCCTACCATGGAAAAAGGATCCATTGACATTACCAAACAACTACCCCCTTGCTGAAAAGAGACTCAAGTCATTAGAACGCAGTCTTGCGAAGGATCCAGTCAAAGCTGAGCTGTACAAAAAGACAGTGAACCAATACCTTGAAAATGGATGGGCCGTGCCACTAACCAAAGAGGAACTAGAAGACGAGAAAATGCCAAAATTCTATCTTCCACATCATGGAGTGTATCGGCCAGACAAAATCAGCACCCCACTTCGAGTAGTATTTGATCCAGCATGCACCTACGACGGAGTATCACTAAACTCTCTTCTTCACAAAGGCCCATGTCTCATTGGAGATCTTTATGGAGTATTGGTTCGATTCAGAGAAGAACGTGTAGCTATTGTAGGAGACATAAGAAAAATGTTCCTGCAAGTCCTCCTGAATGAACAAGACAGCCAAGTTCACCGATTTTTGTGGAGAGATTTGGATACCGACAAACAGCCCACAGTCTATCGCCTGACCAGAGTGACATTTGGAGACAAGCCGTCCCCAGATATGGCAAGTTTCGTGATGTTGAAACTGGCGAAGGAATTCAAGCCTACTTTGCCTGGTGCAGCAGAAATTCTTGAACGCGATAGATACATGGATGATTTGATCCACTCATGTCCATCAACCAGAGATGCAGGAGGGAAAATTACGGGTTTGGATGAAATCTTGAAGAGCGGAGGATTCGAAATCAAAGAATGGTTTTGTTCCTCAGACGAAGTGAAGGATTACGTCAAGCCAATGGTAGATGGACCTCCAATTCACGAAAACCAAGGAACTGACAAATCAGATGGAACGCAGCATGTGAGTCTGGACAGCCACGATAATGTAAAGACACTTGGAGTCTGTTGGAGACCAAGCACAGATACCATTCATTTTCAGGTGAAGGATATGGAAATCAAGGAACTAACAAAACGAGTTGTTCTTTCTCAACTGTCCATGCTATACGACCCTCTAGGATTAGCTCTAGCAGTCACAATTAGGGCGAGAATTGCAATGCAGGATATCTGGAGAATACAGAATCTTGGATGGGATGATCCACTACCAACTGATCATGCAAAGAACTGGCAGCAATTGTTCATTGAACTGAAGAAGCTAGAAACCGTACAGTTTCCAAGAAGTGTGAAACCAACGGATGCAGTCGGAGAGGCAGAGCTGCATGTTTTCGCTGACGCCAGTGCCAAGGCCTACGGAGCAATTGCGTATGTGCGATGGAACAGAGAAAACGGTCCACCGACAGTTCGAATATTGACTGCCAAAGGAAGAGTTGCTCCACTTCAGCAGACTACAATCCCGAGACTTGAACTGATGGCAGCACTGATAGCATCCAGATTAGCGAAGACAATAGAGACAGAGCTGAAAGACAAGCCAAGCACAGTTACACTGTGGACAGATTCAAAGATAGTTCTGCACTGGCTACAGTCCGATTCTATTACTTTGAAGCCATTCGTCGGGGTAAGGATTAGTGAAATCCAATCGACTTGGAATGTCACAAATTGGAGATATGTACCCACAGACAAAAATCCAGCGGATGATCTTAGTCGAGGGCTGAAAGTTGACGAAATTGGAGGAAGGTGGACGAATGGACCAGAGTTCCTGGAAAAACCATGTGAAGAGTGGCCAGCGGATCAAGAAATCCAAAAACCTGAAACTGATGTTGAGAGAAAGAAAGAAAAACCCATCTGCGTGACAGTGAAGACTGAACCACTGATTAACCCTCGGAACTTCTCAAACTGGCAACGGCTACTGAGAGTGACGGCATATTGCCTTCGATTTGTGCATAACCTGAAGTGCAAAATCAAGAAGAAGACAGACATGATGATTTCCGATGAAAGTCTTCAAGTAGAAGAAGTAGAAGAAGCCACGAGCTATTGGGTTCGTCAAGCGCAGAGAGAGTTGACTGATTGGAAAGTGAGATGCAAGGATTTGAATCCATTCATCCAAGATGAAATCCTTCGGGTTGGAGGAAGACTGAGGAAGTCCTCACTGACTTATGACAAGAAACATCCAATCCTACTCCCAGCATCCAGTCACATTTCCCAGTTGATAATGCAGGATATCCACTGCAAGATGGGACATCCAGGATCAGAGAGAACCCTTTGCCAGAGCAGATTAGAATATTGGATACTTCGAGGACGCGGTCTAGCCAGGAAAACAGTCAAATGTTGCATCATCTGCCGCAAGTGTAGACAACCACTACACAGCACACTGATGGCTGATCTGCCACTGGAGCGATTGAAGCTGTTTTCACCACCATTTTCAACCACAGGAGTTGATCTGTTTGGACCATTTCAGGAGATCAAGAATTTACACAAACGTTTCCTGTTCGTACAAGCCCTTGTTAATCAGATATGGAAGCGTTTTGCCAGAGAATATGTCCCAACCCTGACCAGACGAGCAAAATGGACTGACATTGGACGCCAACTACAGATTGACGATGTTGTCTTACTGTCAGACGTAAACACTCCCAGAGGAAAATGGCAACTTGGGCGTGTGATGGAGATCTTTCCAGGCGACGATGGCATTGTCAGGAATGTGATTGTGAAGACTAGGTCTGGTGAATATAAGCGCGCGGCACAGAAATGTTGTTTGCTGATAGAGGCCAACCCAGAAAACTGAAACCTTGCGCGTCATTTGTAGCATGGGTAAAACTAGTTGAATCTCGATTATTGATTGAGTGTTTCATGTGTCAAGGTGTACATTTATCCCGTGAAAACCAAAATTTGTGGTAATTTTCTTGAATTGAAGGAACTCTATCTTTTGAAATGTGTGTGGAACAAGATAGTAACTTGATACAATGTATGTAAATAAATAACAGGTATTTGTAAGATACGATATGATATGTTACGATGTGATATGATATGTTAATATTTGTATTCCAGTAAGCATAGGAAATCTGGCCCGGGAGGGTTTGTTGTGAATATTACCAAGATTACTTAGCAACGCATTGATTACGTCATCATCATTGTCTGACGTCATCATCGTCTCAGCACTACAACGTGTTTTACGTCGTCATCCCGTCTCCTTTCTTACGGAGACTGCGTTACGTCACGCACTCAGCTGCGTCATCACTTTTCATGTTTGAACCGCATGTCTTCAGTCATGCCAGGAAATGTACTCTTAGAACCTCGCCTTACCTCGCCTCATTGTAATACCGAAAACGTGTGTATTAAAGGCTGTTAAAGAGATTTCCGACTTTCATGTCTTTGTCGTAATCGTCATCGGATCTAAACCAGCTATGTCTTGTGAAATTGACTGCCACTTACCATTTTGCAGTGACATGAATTCGATATCACAAAAAGATTCTCTACAAAATGTGTCTAGTTGTTTAAAGGTTAAATTTGCAGGATGTTGTTGACAGAATTTATTGTTGTATCCTAGGCAAAAGTGAACTGGGATCCAGTTGACAAGACAGTGCTAGCAGATGAACAAATAGATGAAGATGGCATCTCGTGGAGATCTGGGGCCAAAGTTGAGAAGAAGTTTCTTCTTCAGTGGTACATCAAGACGACTGCTTATTCAAAGGTGTGTGGATTCATGGAAAATTTCGGTGGTACCTTACACTTCGGTGTTCAGTTTTCAGTCTCGAAGTGTGTCTTGGTCTTGATCTATTTTCGGTCTATCCAGTTACACTTTGTTGAAACCAGGATAAATAGAAGTGAGCATAGTGGTGTTCAATAGACCGTTCTCAAATTGACGTAAACGACAAAGATCTGCGACTTCAACTTGAGATTTCGGCGGAAGTGCACAGATCTTTGTCGTTTCTGTCAATTTGAGAAAACCACAACCTCGGTCTGAAAATGACATAACGCAGACAACCCCACGACAGTGACTTCGACGATGTTGCGTCAGACTCGACCATTGCTGAATCATGGTCAGCCGGTTTCAGATCAAGGTTCTGGCTGAGACTTCGGCGGAAGTGTGCAGATCTGCGAATTCGAGAATCGTCTATAGCTTTGTGCTACAGTAAACTCTGCACAAGTCGACACTTCTTGGACCAAAGAAAAAGTATCAGCTTAGAAATTTAGCTCAGAATTAGATTCTATAAAATGGGACCAGATGCTGACTTGACTTAGGCGATTGTTGACTTAGACACTTACGCAGAGTTTACTGTATTTATCTGGCTGTATCTGTTTTACAGTCTTTAGCAGATGGTCTTAATGAAGTTGATGCCTCCATGTGGAAAGATATCATCAACTTACAGAGACACTGGATTGGGGATTGTGTGGGAACAAAGTTCGATTTCAACATGGAGGTGGATGGCGTTCTGTTGAGAGAACCTATCACTGTCTATATGGCTGAGCCAGAGCTTGTCTGTGGAGTCTCTTATATAGCACTGCATCATGAACATCCACTGAATAAGAAGGAAAACCATGAGGTTAGTTTCCAGCCTGGCACACAACTCTTTGGGGAGATCTTAGTCATATCTCAAAAATCTGTCATATTTTGTAGTATTCTGCATTTCCATGTTAAATCATTCTGCCCATGCTGCCCCTGGCTGGAGTCATATTTGAGGCGGTCTAGGAAAAACCGTCGGATGTCGTGTTTTAGGAAAGGGTTAATGGTCTTGGTGAACCCGCACATTTCAGTAGCTGAAATGTACTTCGTAACAGGTAAACAGTAGCAGATCAATGCACAGGCAATCTCACAGCCCTTGTTGATCATTCAGCGACATCCGATGGGTTTCCTGGACCGCCTGACATACATGTACCGGGGTGTATTCATTTGAAGAAATGTTCTTTCACATTATGACAGGATTTGAGCATTTTTGTTCCTGTCTGCTGAATCCCCATGATAAACTTTCTTATCCTGGTCAAATATCTATGTACCGGTATTGTGTTTGGATTTTCAGAGTGTTTTGGGAAGTGCAGACCAAGAAGGTAAGTACACAGAACCCAGACATTTTTCAACTGCTTTTCACTTCGTATACCGGGACAGCGTGTCATGATTCTGAATGTTCATGAAGTACATGGACCTCGCAGCAATGACGTCACCAGGATGCAGCATGCCATGTGATAACCTCAAATATGGCTGGCACTGAAGTGGTTGAGACAAACTTTTGATCATCACATGCGACCATCTTTAGGTCGTATATCCAACTCCTATGTCCCAGTACTTTTGCATGTCAATGCAACTTCAGTTTAATTCCTGCTTTAAAAATCTTTCAGAGATCCTGTTGAATATTTCTGCAAGAAACCCAGTTAATGGCAAAAAGATCCCACTCATTGTATCCAAGAGAGTAGAATTTAGTGAATACACAGACAATAAGATAGGTATGTGAATCCCTGATCCCATGTCAGACATTTGCGTCATTTTCTCTTCAGCTTACAAGCGAGTGATGCTTTTTGTGGAGCTGTGTCTACTTTGAGCAATCCATCGTAAAACCTGTTACATCTTTTATCCAGGTATACCATGCTCTAGATCAGAGGACAAATTATTAGCAGATCGATTCGCACTGCAGTATGAAAATGTCCTTGAAGAAGGACCAGATGGAAGTCAGACACTTATCAACTCAAATCAGGTACTGGTAGTGAATGGCTTCTCTGTCTCTCATATCTAAGGTTACTTGTGTACGTATGGAATTACATGTATTTTATACTGATTCTCTCTGATTTCAGTTTTCTGGGTTGTCCAGATCTGATGCTTTCCAAGCAGTGATGGACTTTGCAAAGGTAAAATTTATTCCTTTCACCAAGAATATATTCTTGCTTTCACTGATATAAGAACAGATTTTCATAAAATTTGCTTTGAAATGTGACTTTCTTCACTCTACAACTTCACCACATAGATTTGAAAACATTGGTCGAGGCAATAGAGATTTCCAATGAGAGACTTCACTGCCATTAGAGACCGCCTGTTAGCGGGCCTAGAACGTCAAAGATTTTGACGTCACAGACACAAGCCATGGCCTCCATGTCATGCATGACGTGGTGTGTGCTTCTTTTCTATGACGTCTAATTTTGTGACGTTCTGTGACCGCTAACTGGTGGTGGCCTCTAGTGGCAGTAAAGTCTCCAATCACACATTGTTGCCTTCAGTCTGTGGGTGAAGATTGCCTCGGCAACAGAAATTTCCAGTCACATAAAACCACACATTGTTTCTCTTGGCATTTTCAGGAAAATGAATTTGGAGGTCACATCACGAGTGAAAAACTGAAAGACTGGTTGATATCAAGACAAAGATACTGGGGAACCCCCATACCCATCATTCATTGTCCAAACTGTGAGGTATGAGGAACTGTGCTAGTTTATTGCATGTACATGTACATGTAGATAAACCTATACAGGAGAATAATCCAAATTCGATAATCCATCCTAGTGTTATATTCGTCAGGTTCCACAATCCCTCAGTAGAAACAAACAACGTTTGACCAAAATGTTTTCGTATACCTCGCCAATCGTCTTACAACATCAATCCAATCTTCCCTCTCTCTGGGTGTCTCCGCCTAGACTATCCGTGACCTAGATTCTTACATGTGCTCGCATCTAATACACATGCAGCCTATCACGTGATTGGCTAATACACAAAGTGGGAAATTTCAATACAACACTAGGTTCATTTTACCCTGATGCCTTGCCTTGACATCACTACTTACTAAATACATTGACTTTCCAAAGTGTGGAAGTAACTGACACAACAGTAAAAACAATAAGATGAGAGAAAGATGTTTTCATTTTAGGCAGTCCCAGTGCCTTATGAAGACCTTCCTGTTGAGCTTCCCATCATTGATAAACTCAGTGGCAAAGGTGCATCCCCGCTCGCTCAAGATAAAGACTGGTGTCATGTCAAGTGTCCAAAGTGAGTTGTTGTCACAGACCTTGTTGAACTAAGAGACGTAGCTTTGTAGACAGCATTTCACAGTGTTCAATAAATATTTGAGCATTTCAGTTCAGGTACCGGTAGTCTCTTGTCTGTATGTATTGATAATGTTCCTATCCAGGTGTGGTTCTGATGCCAAAAGGGAGACAGATACCATGGATACATTCGTTGATTCCTCATGGTACTACCTCAGATACCTTGACCCTGATAATCAGCTGGAGGTCTGCGACAAGAAAAAGGCAAGGTCTTTGATGCCTGTTGATCTGTATATTGGTGGAAAAGAGCATGGTGAGTGATCCATTGATGTTGCAGTCTCTCAGGTTCTCGGTTCTTTGCATATTTTGCAGTGCGTTAGGAATGACATTGAGTACATGTATGTGAGTGAACAGTGTAGGGGAGTGAACACTTACATGGGGCATCACCAGGGGGGTCGGGGGGGGGGGGGGGGGGGGGGGCCCTTTTGGNGCGGGCCCTTTTGGCGAACAGTGCCCTCGCATTAACGCATTCAGGACAGGGCCGATAGCAAAAATGCCCCAGAATGCATCTCAGAGCATCTTGATTTTCCCAGACCCCGTTAGGGCGAGGGAGAAATCCGACCCCCCCCTCCAGAAAACCTGGTGACGCCATCAGTTAAACAAATTGCCTGAGGTTAACTGTCATTATAGTACCGGTAAATAATCTCAATTACTTATTGAAAAGGGAATGACAGAAAATTAGATCTTACATCTGGTAGAGTTATTCCCCTGAGGAAATACTTGTGTTAAATTCTAATGTATCTTTCATGAATTTCATCTTTTCAAGCCATCCTCCACCTCTACTTCGCTCGATTCTTCAACCACTTCCTCTATGACCATGGGATTGTCAGTCATCGTGAACCATTCGTGAACCTTCTTACTCAGGGCATGGTCATGGGACAGTCATACCGGACCAAAGCTGCGGGGAAATATCTTCAAAAAGAAGAAGTGGATTTCTCTGGTAAGTAGCTGTGTATTCAGGATTCGATGTACAGTGTACGTGCACTGAACAAACATGGACAAAATGTGTACTATAAAGTATGATTTACCCTGACTTCAACATGGGCAAAGTGCCAAGCTTGGAAATGTGCACATGTCAGTGGTAAAAAATCCAGGTCGCAGTTTACCTTATGATGTTAGGGTGACTTGGTTTACTTTCCATGAGCCTATAGCAAATCCAAGGTTGTGCTCAGTCAACTGGTAAATACTGTCATTTGTGGTTTAATCAGTGTGTTCACTTGTGGCACTTTGCCCATGTTGAAGTTAGGGTGAATCATACTTTAGTTCTACTTCTCAGAATCTATACATTTCCCTATCTTTCTACAGGTAATGAACCTGTGGCCAAGGAGACCGGGGAACCCCTCATTGTTGACTGGGAGAAGATGAGCAAGTCAAAATACAATGGAGTGGATCCACAAGATGTTTTAAAGGAACATGGAGTTGATTCAACAAGACTCTGCATCCTCGCTGGTGTGGCTCCAAAAACAAATAGAAAATGGTCACCAGATAGTAAGTAAGCTAATCGCCTGCAGAGGATTTGAGAGTGAAATTCGACTTGCGTCTGCACTCAGCAGCAAGAGTGTTCTTAACCCAATAGAGCCCATGCCACCCTAAACCGCCCTGCTGTGAGCCGCCTCGAAGACCACGGCCACTTTTTGACAAAAATCCCCATCACCTCTAATGTAGAAACCAAAATCACCAATTACTGCCGGCAGCGCCACAATCTGCCATGTCTCCAGACGCCATAAACTGCCTTGACTCATTACACTGTTCTCTACTCAGCTTAATGCAGTGGCATTTCATGGCGGTTCAGGGCGGTGAAAGGTACAGATGGGTTCATACCTCAACCTGAATTAAAGGCACTTACCCATGAGGCAGAGTTTTTCTCATGAGAGTTGGCTCTCTATGGGGAACTCCCGACTATGAGCAACATTTGTCATTGGTCTCTCAGCACCTTTTGGAATCAGTACCAGCTTGACCAGTTTTCTTAGCTGAAGTTCCATGTTCCCCGACAAGTAAATAGGTAGATAGGTGTATTTAGTCCTTTTGTCTCTCTCTTCAGATTACAGAGGAATTTTGAACTGGCAGCATAGAATCTGGAAGGTAGTGACAAAGTTTATTACTCTGAGGAGCAGTTCCAGTGAACGCCTGGAAGGGGACTTGGAGAAATATAATGATGAGCTGTATGAAAGTAGGAACTTTTACCTGAAGGAGGTATGCATGTTTTCCCAACAAAAACTTTCGTGGAATGCTAATACCATCGCAATTACTAGCATGTAGTAACGTTCCTGTGTTGTTGCCAGTGAGGTCATCTTTAGTGTGAATTGTTGCTGGCTTATTGGTGCGTGCTCTCAGTTATTTTGTTGTACAATGTATATGTATTACGGTACAACAAATAATGTGCAATTACATGCATGTTATTTCTTATGACTGATGATGCATTACATGCACTGTCTTACATCTTACTGTGTATGCTTATATGTATTTTCATTTCAGATTGACTGGAACTTTAGCCGGTCGTTCCTAATCAGTGTTGGAATTTCAAGATTACAGTCCTACACTAATCTGTTTATGGTAAATGTATTGCTATTGTTTTGTTCATTATTTACGTAAGAGAAAAACAAATTGAATGCGTGTGTTCCTAGCTTTGTGTCAATGAGACAGAATGCTTTTCACTCCCAATTCATGTTAGAATTCGAGGTTCAGCGTGTACTACATATAGTTGCATGTACATGTATCTGGAATAGACTCTATCACTCCAATAGAGCGCAGCACCTGACGGGTTGCTGGCTAGGCCTTCAGCGTCACGACGTCCCGTCCCCCATTCTGAACGCCATGACGTCACTCGAAAAACCTCCACTTGTTTCAGTGATCATGACGTCGTCTCAAGTCAAGATGTCATGGAATGAGTACGGGACGTCGTGACGCTGTAGTACCTGTCAGGTGCTGCGCTCTTTTGGAGTGATATAGTCTATTGAAAAGAATGGCAAGAGACAGTGATATTGCCTTTGGATGTGATTGATGTTTTGAATAGTTACTCTGAATTCTCTTTGCATGCCATTGCCTTCATCTTTTTGTCTTTTCATTGTAGAAAATCCCTGATCATGTGATACAAAGAAGTCCTATATTCGAACAAGCAATCTGTGATTTTGTCATAATGTTATCACCAATGGCACCGATGTTTGCATCAGAGTTATGGGCAGGTCTGGGGAGTGCCCCTCACCAGTCTAGCCATTATAATTGGGTAAGTATGTACCGGTATAGAGGCTTTGCATATGACATCACAAGCCGCCATGCTGGAGGACACATGCTGCAGAGGAGCAGCGAAAATGAGCCGTGCATGCCCCAATGACGTTATGTCAAACTATGGCGTGGCACACTTCACACAAGTCATGTCATGTCACGATCGGCTCACACCTCTGGGCCCCGTGTCCTCCAGAATGGCCGCCAAGATGACGTCATTGCAAAGCGTCTATAGGCATCAGCAGGTGTGGGATACCTCTGGTGCAAGGATGTGAGCTTTTTGGGGGACCCTAGATCCTATCTGAGACCTCCAGCTGGCACATTTGCACCTTTTCATGTAGGCCTGACCTTAGTTTTAGGTAGTGACAATTGAAAGGTGTGCTATAGCTTTTGCCCAATCCATCGTGTCATCCACATGCCTACTGAGGTGATGTCACAACCATGCATTGTGCAGGCAACAGTGTGAATTTGTGGCGGGCTGTAATCAGCACACTTAGTGTAATTTGATTGGGTTACCTGGGCAGTACTTGGAGGCATTCGTTTTTCGTTTCTTTGTCACATAATGCAACTTGAGTCATTCATACTGATGTATTGTTTTCCAGGATGGCTGTGTATTAGACCAGGTCTGGCCAAGGGTTGATCCGTCCTACCATATTCACATGAGTGTCACCGTAAGTTTCCTCTTTTCATGAAATATCGGAATGACAGGAAGTGTATGCTGTGAGAAATTGTTGTTTTGCTACCGTCTTTGGTAAAGACTGCAGTATTCCTTGTACTTTGAGGAGCCCAGTGGTGTAGTGGTTCGGGTCTCCGACTAGCTCTCAGAGGGTCCCAGGTTCGAATCCCACTTGGTGTGAGACTTGGGCAAGTCCTTGCCTCACTGTCCTGTCTACCCAGGTGTATAAATGGGTACCTCTACCGTAGTTGATATCAAACTATAAACCCTAAAATTTAACTTTAACTTTCAGAGCAATGGTTGACCTGCTATCTTAGTGATGTTATCATTATTTGCAGTTAAATGGTGAAGACTTTACAGAAGTATTAGTGCCGTTTGCAGATCTACACAAGCTAACTCCAGATATTGCTCTTCATTACTGTGACAGTGACGTAAAATATCAGGCCACTTGTGCGGGTAAAGTGAAAAATGTACACTTGTACGTTGAACCCCGTTACAAAGCCAAGCTGAACCTCCATGTCCCAGAGCTTATACAAAAGAAAAAGAGAAAAAAGAACAATGCGGGAAAAGACCTCGCTGCCGTGAGTTGACAGTCCACATAAGAACTGATGCCGCGGAAAATATTGTACGCTATAATACTCGAGGCAGGATTAGCTCACGATCATACGGAAGCATTGGCATACGGCCGCAGATTACTCCACGCTCGAGTTCTTCATCATGTGACGAGGGAGCATTTATTTTACGATTACCGTATTTCTACTGGTTTGATTCTGACAAGGAGGGAGAGGATGTTTGTCCTGTGATGGGAAGTCAGAAACGTGGAATAACTCAAGAGGATGACTGAATCTGTTCTTGACGATGTCTCGCCTTCAGACGCATTCCTCCAGCAGTCCCCTAGCTAGAATTTAAGACGGGCAGGGCACTTTTCTGAAAGAGGGTACCCTTGAAAAGGGCACTCACTCCAAAGCAGAAGTTTGAAAGAGGGCACATTTTGAGTGTAGACCTCCATGTCTCAACAGAAATTCAATATCGGTACTACACTTGTGTTAAGGATTGAAAAAAGAATGTCATGAGCCTTGGTTCTAGTGTATCCAATCTACAATGTTTGTCCTATCCAAATATATTGGGGTATGTGCTCCTTGGACCTCTGAAACACACCCACCATGCCTGCAATGCATGCCTCAAGCCCCTCCGATATTGGTGGTGTTCTGAAAACAGAGGGGAAGCCAATTGTAAAAGCAATCCAACATTGGATAAACGACAGAGCTCAACTCAGCCAAGTGCAAAGTGAGATTGAGCATTAATCCAGAGAGAAAGCTAAAAATGTTCAAAGGTGGGGCGTTTCTTCTCCCTGGCTACAGGTGCGTCAGTTAGTCTGTGGAGAGGCTTGGGCATTGTCAGAAACTTCCTTCGGGCCGTAGAGTGGATACCTAAGACGGTAGGCAGCCTGGTGAAATCGGCTTGATATAGGAGGAAGCTTGCAATGATGAGTTCAGGTCTTTCGATTATATTTCAATATTAATGTAACTCCTTTTGGGGGTGCAGTGAAAATATAATAGAAAGGTCTTTCATCATTGGAAGTTTCAGCGAGGTTTGAGTAGGTGAAGTAACTCATTCAGTCATCATTCAAAGCTCCCTCCTGATATACATGTGTTGCTACACATGTATATCAATCATGACCCCAATGAGGAAACCAGGTGAGGGGTGGAATTGGATAGGGACCTGGGACATGGAACTGTGTTAAAAACAATACAGATCCATGTGTATCTGTTGATACTCCCAATGCTTCTACCAAGCAGGTCCTAGCACAAGTTGCTTATAGCCGCGGAGTGCACAAAGTGCATGGCGTTGGTAGCGTCGAGATGTTGGCTCCAAACACTGTTCACGCCTATTGGGTTTAGGGCGGACTCACGGATAAGTTTAATGGGATAGCCCCATGACAATGTCCAGTGCCTTAGACGAACTGCAGAAGAAATACTTCCTCATGTTTGACGTCCACGAAATTTGGTCGTATCAAGAGCCATTAGTTGCTCCGAGGTCGAATTTTTGGCATGATTATTTCTATTGCATATTTCTTGTGCTCATAATCAAAGTTAGTATACTTGTTAGAGGGCAGAGAAAGGGAAAAAATTCCCCTCCCTTCCCAAGCTCTTCCTCTCTGATTTTCAAATTCTTATATGCCCGCCTCAACTAGGAGGTGTAGCATATTGCCCGCCTCCAACATGTCCAATAGGAGGCGTAGCATATTGGTCATTATGCAGACATTAGGTATTGTGTGGCGTTTGTCAGTCAGTCTCTCAAGGTGGCATGTTTTGCAACTATGAGTCCAGGTCACAAACTGAAATTTATTACCTGTATAGATTGTTTTCCCACATTACAACTACACAATGTTGCATAGCAACTACGACGTTTTTGACGCATTTGTATGCTGGTTGACAAAATGCTAACACTGAGGAGTGTCGGTTTGCCAACCCCAGGATCCAGAATGTCCACCTGCGTCAGAACGTCATGATATCATTACGGTGGCTATTCGCTGCATTACCCTTGTGTAAATGCAAGGCAGGTTTAAGTTAGGCAAGGGTGACTGTTGTATGTCTTGGGATTCAGTTTTATTTAATTGACACCAACACATAATACGGTGTTTGATGGATTTTATTCATGAATACAATACAAAGCCACTGATATTAGACACAACCGACCATTTTGATGATGTCTTAGGCTCAGAATAAGTATGATACATGTAAGTGGTGCAAATGGTTTCCCAATCAGCAAAACTATCATTCACCATGTATTGATTGATGTTAGGTCATCCTTTGTACCATAGGCTTACTGTTCTTGTGTATAGGACTACACACTCAATGTTATCACACGATAATACAAGACAAGCCAGACTAGCACTCGATTGCTTTACAGTGCCAGTCAGACTTCAGAAAATCAGGATTTTCAACTGGTCACTCGGTTTACGTTACCCGGTCAGTCAGGTTACACCGAATGTAAAATCGACCTTCGACAAAGTACAGTTAGGTTGTTTTGTTCAGATGATACTCATTTAATGTTCCTGTTCATGTTTCCTTGGTCTTTGTGTACAGGTATCCTTAACTTGTTTGATATATGTATACCCTAAAACCTGCTGAATAAAAGAATTATCCACTGTATTCAGTTATTACTTGGCAGCAAACTAGGTGAGTATTATTCAGCAACTCAAGAACAGGGGTTAAACGCGTGCGCTCAAGCGGAACAGTAATAGCGTCGCGCCAAAAGTATGCATTTTTATGATCGTTCCGCATGAGCGCACGCGAACAACCCCAAGTCATGAATATTTTGGGAGATATTCAGTTATTACTTGGCAGCAAACTTTATTCAGCAACTCAAGAACAGGGGTTAAACGCATGCGCTCAAGCGGAACAGTAATAGCGTCGCACCAAAATATGCATTTTTATGATCGTTCCGCATGTGCGCACGCGAACAACCCCAAGTCATGAATATTTTGGGAGATATTCAGTTATTGCTTGGCAGCAAACTTTATTCAGCAACTCAAGAACAGGGGTTAAACGCGTGCGCTCAAGCGGAACAGTAATAGCGTCGTGCCAAAAATATGCATTTTTATGATCGTTCCGCATGAGCGCACACGAACAACCCCAAGTCATGAATATTTTGGGAGATATTCAGTTATTACTTGGCAGCAAACTTTATTCAGCAACTCAAGAACAGGGGTTAAACGCGTGCGCTCAAGCGGAACAGTAATAGCGTCGCACCAAAATATGCATTTTTATGATCGTTCCGCATGAGCGCACGCGAACAACCCCAAGTCATGAATATTTTGGGAGATGTTATTACCATTCAGCTTGAGCACACGCGAATAACCCCTATCCGGAAAGTCCATTTTTATGATCGTTCCGCATGAGCGCACGCGAATAACCCATTCCGCTTGAGCACACGCGAATAACCCTTATCCGGAAAGTCCATTTTTATGATCGTTCCGCATGAGCACACGCGAATAACCCCAATGCCGTGTTCACACTAGGGCTTTATATCGAATCGAATTCGCAATAAAGGCCTATTCCGATATAACGCGTCACACTCAATTCGAAATAGATCACTTTTATACCGATTTAACCAAACCGGTATTTGAATCGGTTTCGATTCGCATTAGCCAAATCGAAATAGTTATGTACTGCACAGTATATATTCAACATGTTCAATGTAGGCCTAACGTCATGACGTAGTTTATTTCGGGTTGAGTGTGACGCGTTTTGTTTCGAATCAAAATCGGTTTAGTTGTAGTTTGACCCGACCCGGCGTAACCAAATCGATTTCCGTATTTCGATTTACGGAAACCGATTTCGATTCGCAATAGGTGTGAACGCAGCACAAGTCATGAAAACAATATTTTGCGAGACGTTATTGCCAAGTAATAACTCAAAACAGTGGAGAATTCTTTTATTCAGCGGGTATAAGGGTGTACAGTACATGTATTTGCCCATGATGAATGATGACTGAAGCATTTTTACAATGACTAAAATGATGACTGAACCACTCCTTATGTCTTGCTTTTAGGCCTTATTGTTTTGGAACTTGAACACTTTCTTGAAACAAACGTAACTGACACTATTTGGTTTAGTTCCAACATCTGCCACCAGGGGCAGGTGAGAAATCACTTTTGAAAAACAATGATTACAGTAAAGATTTTACCAAGCGGTGTTGCACAATTAACATTACCCAGTATAACATTTTAACAGGGTAGGCCTACAATAGTTGACGCGGTGGAACAAGGCGGTGAGGACTGTTGTAGGCTACATCATATTAAGTTGGAAAAAGACGCATTCCCCTCCTTGCAGTCGCACATCCTATAGAGGTTCTTCACGTGACGTCACAGCTCCAAATATCCGCCATATTGGCCGTCAAATGACGCAATGTCACAGCATCAACACAGTGTTTTTGACGTTGTTTGTACGTTGTCGGCATTCATCGGACCTCTTCTACACTGTTCTACAGCAAGCCGTATGGACGATTTGCTTTGTTTTCACACCAGACCAACTACTTATGCTCAGAAACTGTGAGAGGTAAAGTGATTTGTTGAGTTTTATGCTCCCAGTGGTCTGTACAGGCCGCTGAATGTTCGAACCGAGAACAAGATGGCAGCCTCCATGGCTTCATTTTGACGGCCAGTATGGCGGCCGTGTGACATCAGTGAAGAACCTCTATTGAAATCCGGGGACATTCAGTCTATCACAACACTAATCAAAGGTGAAATCGGCACCGTCCAATTCAGCCACAAAAGCATTGTGAGCAGCGTGTACTTCATTCCAGAAGTCCTGCCTCTTCACGCGACATAACCAGTCCTCAAGCTTCGGCCACATGGAGAACTTGAACCCCGTCCATTCCATCTGTACCAATACAGTCGCTATATACGAATCTGCGATGGTCATTTTGTCCCCACACAGATATCTGAAAGAAAACACAAGGAAGTAATAAATCATCCATGGCTCTTCACGTCCGTCACATGGGACAGTGCAAATGAGTAAGCCGTAGTGCCTTGTAGGCTACCTTGTGCCTTTGCAAGGGCAAGTAAAAGACTCCGCCCAATTGAGGAACATGAGTAGCTTGAGATGGCCTCTTCCGTACTTACCAGGACCAATAATGCTATATGGCTTTGGCGCTGCCGGAAAACCAAACAAACCGAACAAAACTTCATCAGTTCCTGAGATTACATCACTGGCACTACAAGTACCAGTACGGTACCTAATGAATTTGTGCTCTTGCACAATCTGGCAGACTTCGCGAGTGGTGTGTGCAAGGTCTATGACTACTGCTGGTACATGTATGATGACGTACCTGCCCTTCTCTAAGTAACGTCTCTCCATCGTCTCTAGAAGTCGCGTCAGTTGTTTAATCCCAGATTCAATCAGGGCATCATTGGCAGATTCAGTTGGAAGGCGGAATTTCTCAAGGAACTGGGGGTACGTATATCGGTATCCTACCACCCTGTAAAAAATTATAGTGCTGTTGAAGTCAACCTTACTTCACAAGGCAAAATGCCAGACCTGTGCAACAGACACCATAAAGTGAACACAATGATTAAACCACAAACCACAGTAATTACCAGTTGACTGAGCACAACCTTGGATTTGCTAGGCTGATGGAAAGTGAACCAAGTTACCCAACATCATTAGGTAACTGACATGGATTATTTACCACTGACCAGTGTAGGTTTTGAAGCTTGTTATTTTGCCCATGTTGAAGTAAGGTTGACTTCGACTGTACAGTCGAGTGTAACACTTGCTCCCATCCTGAGAAAAGGGGTTCTTAACACTCTCTTCCTTAGTCACCGCCTGAAGGGAGTGGCCCCTGGTGTTCTCAAGATATGTACTCGGGGCGTGGTTTTAAAAGCTTTCAAATTGTGTGGTACCATCCGTTGAGAAAAGTAGGCCTAATTTTCACTCAGTGTAATCCTCACCTGTGTAGCTCAGAATTCGCCCAACTTATCATTGATTCACACAGGAATCTTGTGGCAGTGTTGTGGCCATAACCCTTGTGATTGGTGTACTCAGATGCCAGGTAACGTAGGATAGCTTGGCTAAAATTGAGAAAAGATTCTGGGGATAATATAGTATGTCGCTCCCCAGTGACTTTGGCCGGGTTTTCACAGACCCGGTTACATTTGGGGTCAAAGCGTATCCCGAATAAAGAAAATTGAATCATTTCATCGGGTTCGCAGTTTTGTACAATTTTTTGAGAAATTTTCGAGGTTGTTTTTGAGGACGCCTTCTGATTGGCCACTCATTGAATCACATGATCTCGGCGGCAAACCTTTTTTGCTGTTAGGCTTGTCTCAACGAAAATGGGCGGAAAGCACACCCTCTTCCACTCACCCTTCGAAAACGACGACATCACCATCAACAAGAATGGGTACCTCTTGGTGAGGATTCTTTCTGATGAAGTCTGGTGTGCTCTCTTCTCCCTTGGTGAAGTCCACGTCAATCAGTTTATGGGGAATCTGGTTCTGTTTGAGAAGAATTGGGAGTGTGTGAGAAAATGGTTGTCTTTTGCCTGTTTCTAACATTAGGGAAAGTCCACTGTCTCAAGACGTGACATTCTTTCTCTTATTCAGTGCAGTTTCTGCAACTTTTGGAACCACAGAAAGAGGTAACACCCTGCGTCATGTCAGGATCTTGTCATTCTATGTATGCCCCTGGTATGAATTAAGTTCATTGTGACTCATTATTTGCTAATTAGTTGCATCATGGACGTGATACCTGTCAGCATTACATCTGTCAGGTGGTCAGATATCTGATCAGTTTATGTATTTACCTGTAACAGGTAAAGCCAAACAGCCCGACATGGTGGGTAAATCCGAACCAAGTATAGTTCTACGGGTTTCTTGGCATTTTTGCTGCTATCCGCGCTCCCTGTGCTCCCGGGAGGGGTGATGGCACTGGCCATGTCGTCCACCAGGAACTCACGACGTCTTGCTGTCTTTGTAATGTATGGTAGGTCTGCTGGTCTGTTGAAGACTCCCGAAATCACGATGAGAATTAAACTGTTTCACCAAACTCCTGGAAAAACAAGCCAAACTTCCCCTTTTTGTCTTCACTCCACCTGCATGTTTTCATGATAGTAAACAACGTCATCTCCAAATCTCGCAAATTTTCGAACCCAACCGTTGTCTTCCTCAGGCACTTTCTCGACAAAGTGCCCAAGGGTGGGGTCAAAAATTTGCGAGATTTGGAGATGACTTTGTTTACTATCATTTTGTGTATCGTTTTTTTGTACTCTATGTTGGATATCTGCATACATGTATTTTCAAAGAGTAGCTGAATGAACCATCAATTTAGAAACCACAGATCTATGCTCTTCTCTTTTTGGCAGCAACGGAAAAATGGCCACTAAACTTTTCTTTATAAGGTTGAATAGCCGTACTTACCAACTTCCGCGTCGAGCAAGTCCCTCAAATTAGTCCGTCAACTATACGATCCACAATTATTACCAGTTCTCGTCTTGTCTATTATCACAGTGTACAGACGAGCAAGTCCTCAGTTCCGCTCACAAAGGCAACGATTTCATTTAGCATAAAACAATATTGCCGTTAAAGGCCTCTTGCTGGAGAGGTCCTGTGTACGGCATTTCCTCAAACCTGAAGAAATTTGCTTCATTGGACTCGAAATGACACATAGCCTATTTGACATTATAATACCTTGTGTCATTTTGGCTCAATCAACCAATTTAGCTATGTTCTTGAGTAGAGCCATAAACAGGCCTAACAGAAAATTCTGATTCTCATTTCTCAGCAAATTGTGGAAACGGACCTTTTAAGATATTTACCTTCAAGATTACAAAACTTTGATTGTAATCTTGTCCTGTCTTGCCCAGTGGGAAATAAGTACTGGTACAATTCTGAATATTTACCTGTCTCTGTTTAAGGATTAGGTGAGTGCATTTAAACGAAGAACAACAAGTGTGGTCGATCCATAACCGTGCTCAGCTATGTGTAATAATAGAATCACAAATGTGACCCGTGCCAGCAAAATGAGTCGGAATGCGTCTGGAAGAAGACTCCTCATGACAGTCCAGAGAACAACTCTAGAAATTGACGAAGTCAAATTCACAATTACCAGACAATACTGAAATCAACAATCCGTTGGTGCACTTTGGGTCTTCTTCTCTGTGCATTCCAACTCATTTTGCTGGCAACATTCACAAATGTAGAAATTGTAAAAGAAGAGTACCGTAGCCTATGCAAAAGAAATTGACTACTGTAAACCGTGAAATTTTCGTGGCACTAAATGTTCGCGATTTTTGGGGTCTACGAATTCGCGAAGAATAATTTTTCGCGATTGGAACCCTTCAGCTTCATGAAACCTCAAGAACCAATGATTTTCGCACGATTTATGTTCGCGTTTTGACCCTCAAGCGTGAAAATCGCAAAAATAAAACGCACACAAAAATTTAATGGTTTACAGTATGCAAAAGAAATTGAACAACAATTCAAGACTAGGAAGAATAGGCCTAATATTGATGAGAAGACCAGGAAAGAATATTGATGAGAATGTTGTTTATTTTTCCACGATGATCATTACACTTGGCAAATACTAGAAGCAGTGAAAGTATAACTGTATGCTTTGTTTTTTGTGATCCAGTCACAAGACACTTGAAAGCAAGTGCATATTTCTGTTCATAAAATTTTACTGGAATTTCATGTGTATCGTAAACAAAAATGCGATTTGCAAAATTTTCCGCGCACCAAAGAAAACTGGTACCGTACATGTATTTTTCAACAACTGTGCATGGTCTAACACGACATGTGCAGACACAACGCAGCTATAGAATATATCACTCCAAAAGAGCGCAGCACCTGACGGTAGATACAGCGTCACCACATCCGCACTACATTGCATGACATCTTCCCACGAGACGACGTCATGATCGCTGAAACAAGTGGAATTTTTTTTCGAGTCATGTCACAGCATTCAGAATGGGCTGCAGGACGTTGTGATGCTTTATCTACCGTCGGCGCTCTTTTGGAGTGATCGAGTCTAGGCCTATTACAAAACATGATGACAAAATGAGAAAACTTTTATAACCTTGCATATAACGGACTTGCATGTAACAGATCCTCATAACGGACTATAACTCCATTCCCACTGTAATGCATTTCCGTTAAAACTGCATCTCACATTACAGACACCGGTATTGCATATTACGGACGAAAATATCTGATCCCATTGAGTTCGTTATATGCAAGTTTTACTGCAAATCAAGTGCTGTCGTAAATACGGTAATTATTTCTGGCTGGAAGTCGAGACTTCATGGCAAAAGAAAATCTGAATTTCGCAATTTTCTGTGCATAAATATAACCAATTATAAACTAGTACTGGTAACTTCCAACAACTGGTAACAGGGTCTGCAGCACGAATATGGTTGCTATTACCGTATTTTTCGGACTATAAGGCGCAGCCTTTTTCCTTGAAGAAGGGTCTAAAATTGGGGGTGCGCCTTATAGGGTGGTGCGCCTTATCTGCGGATCCAGTCTGACAATTTGATCAGAAGTGTCAAGACACTGACGAACCCAAGCATTCAAGCATGCATGGATGCATGCAAGCCAAAGTCATTGTCACAGTGCTGGTTGACAGATGATGCAGTGAACTGTGAACTGATGAAGTTTCAGTTAGGCCTAATTTGTCACAACAAGCTAAGAAATCATACAACCAGATCCATCAGTACCAACAGCAGAATTGCAGATGTCAATGGGTTCAAACAAGGCAATCAGACCCTGTAATTGTCTTGGCTGTTGTTGGGTCAATGCACACTGAGCAGCCATGCATTGTATGTGTATAATATGCACTGACAGGACTGCGCCTTATAGGGAGGTGCGCCTTATGTATGGATTTCATCAGAGATTTTGGGTGAAATTGGGGGTGCGCCTTATAGTCAGGTGCACCCTATAGTCAGGAAAATACGGTACACAATATGATGAAAATGAAAAAAACATACAAGTTCTGCCTTTAATTCATAGTTACATTGTCATCTCAGAATCAATCTCGATGACCGTGAATACAAATGTATTGCAAATGGGCTTGCCACTTGCAGTACTAATTTGGCAATTTCAATCAAGTCACAATCATATACAGTGGAACCTCCCTAAGCGGACACCTCTGCCAGGAGGACACCTCTCTATTAAGGACACCGAAGTTCAGTCCCAAATTAATCATTTCTACTCATTTTGACCTCTGAAATCAGGACACCTCTCAATTAAGGACACCATTTGTCAGTCTCAGAAGTGTCCTTAATAGAAAGGTACCACTGTATTCTGGTAACCAACAGCCACTTGTATGCTTGCGAGTTTTTTTTATCTACAAGATACATTTAGAAACGAAAAAACCCTGATCATGTGCTATACTGACATCATTATCGGCCTACTTGAGATGAGATGACATGTTTCCTAAGTTGTTTTCTGCAGGAATTTCTCAGTTATAACAGAATATGGTACCTCCATATACCGGTACATGTAATTATTTGAGCGAGAATTCTTTCCAATGTTAACTGATTCTTGGATGAATAAGAGGATATTCAGACACGTTCTCTCAAATATTCAAATCTAAGCAAAGAAAAAATGTACCGGTAAGGCCACATTAAAAAAAAAAGGTGATCGTCCTTTTCTCGGGGAGGAGGTGGGTAGGGGGAGGCTTTTTTTTAGAAATTTTTTTTTACAGTGAATTGGCATGAAGAATGAGTCAATGGTAACAACCAAATACCTTGAAATCGGGTCCTTTGTATCCCAGGTGCGATATGAACTGAACAACAAGTGATGGCAATGGTAAAAATATATGTAAGAGGGCAATTTGAATGTTTTGGGGGGAAAATAGAAAACAAAAGGTATTTTTGATGGAAAAAAACTTTTTGAAAAAAAATATTTTTTTTTTTGAAAAAAAACGGGGTCGGGCGGGGACGATCACCAGCTTTCTTTTTTTATGTGGCCTAAGTAGGCCCCTACAGCACGCCATAAGCAGGGTTTCTCAATGAAATATACAACACAGCAACGGACTACAATATATGAAAATCTAGAGTGAGTGCTGTACACTTCCATGAGGAAAAGCAATGTTTGACACACCAAAATCACTGACTCCCAATGGGCAGAGTATGCAGAGTGACCATAATAAAAATGTTTTTCACTCTGCATTTTTTGGTACCATACACATTGTAATTAAGTAAATGATGGGTAATTTCCAAGTTTTTACCCCAAAACTCCAAAGTGATATCAAAAACAATTCTTTCCAAGGACGGCAAAGTCTAGTACAGCAAGTGGGGTGTTTTCACAAATCAAATATTCTCGTCTGATATAAAATACAAATTACACATTAATTCAATGGGGTAGCAGCAAATTCTGCAATGATGGCACTGACCATGTGCATACAATGTACAAGCAATGTAGCACACAACATACATAGGTCAATGGTATTATGTCCTGAGACTGGTGTAGGCTTGACAAGGTGAAATGACCCTTTCAACCTGCAACAGTGAGAGACACTTTGAAATTTGCAGTTACACCATTGGTAAACAGAAAAGAGTAAAAGAAAGATACAGCTATATAACTTTCAAAAATTTGTCTTCAAATCTCATTCAAATATACAAATATCAGCATTAAGTCATTGTGGGTAACTTTATAATGTACATATAACTTGATTTACACAAGACGGATTTCTTCCAAGTTGCATGAAATTCTCTGGTCCACTTGCATCCGGTCCGACTTATGCATTTTCTACAGTACCGGTACCGGTATGAGTAGGGTTAACTTGTCATGGCTGCAAATACGGTTTCCCTCCACTTCATTACAGGAACTTATTTAGTTGAGATAAGTTTTTTGAGCTATTTCCTCATGGTTTAGCAATCAGGGCCATAACACGCTGGTGCCCCTTGTCTCTTTATTATGCGAACTTCAATTGAGATTGTGTCATGTGGGAATTTCTCGTGGTTTGAGCTTCAATATTCTGTTTTTAAGGGCAAGCAAAAAAAACTTAAGTTTATCATCCAAGTGGTTCTTGAAAATAGGCAAGGGGGCACTTTTTACTAGTATTTGATATTTTTTATTTTACTTTGGTACAAAGAAATTACAAAATCATCTCCTCCTGAGCATGTTATGTCACCACCCCGACCCTCTAAGACTGGATTTAGTCACAAAAGCGCTGAAAATGCATAAAGAGCACACTTTGGAAACTGTTGCTTACAGATCTACCGCTTGGCGGCGCTGTGATAAGCGGTGTGGCACGAAATTCAAACTGATAAAAGATTTTAAAATTTTTTTGCACGGCGCTGAAAATTGGCACGGGCGGGGACGATAAACCAAAGATTTTTTTTGCTTGCCCTGATGGCAATATCAATTGAAGGATGCTTACATTTGTCATTCCTCAGGATAGTGATAATATTCAATATATATATATATATATAGTGCCTCAATAGTGCACAAGTAAAATGAAATTGTTAAAATTATCAAATAGAAATTGTACACCTACAAAAATCTGCTACAATGTGATCACACTACCTACATGTATAAAAGACTGATACAAATGGCTTCACAACTGCACAAATTTGAAGAATTTTTTGCAAATCCTAACAGTATCCCTTATCAACATTACAATTCTTTAAATACATAGAAATAAGAATTGTGCATAGAATGACATTAGTTTACAGCTAAGAAATACGCAATCAGGTTGTTTTATGCTGAAAGTAATGCAGAAAACAATTTCAAGCAATTTTTGTCTGATTACTGTAGTAAAATATCCACTTGGCAGAAAACTGATGCGTGTGAAGACAGTCAAAGTCATGTTAGTGAAAACTACGTGTCTATGTGGTTGTTATACAATAACAGGGGCGGATCCATGATTCTGGTAAAGGAGGGGCACAGAAGGCCACAGGTGGACCGA
>NMRB01001902.1:0-12582 GCA_002633025.1 Notospermus geniculatus | reverse complement strand
TCAAGTTACTTTGAGTTTTGTAGCAAAACTCTTCCATAACATCTGATGACAATTTCAAGCAAAAATTCAAAGCCATGATATAATACTGGCAAATATCTATGATAATAATTGTTAGTGCAGCCTTTTGACATCAGATCACATTTATCATTTCGTAGGGCTAATTCCTGAAAGGTGATAACCTCACCAACAACTGCCTCGTTATGGCTCTGACGGACTGTGGAGGCTAACTTGAAGCTGTGACCTCGGTCACTTAAGTAGGCCTACCATTAAATCTCTTCTAGAAACAAAACGAAAGTTCAGAGAAAAGTTTCAAAAATAAACAGCTCTTCTAGAACAAAACGAAAGTTCAGGGAAAAGTTTCAAAAATAAACAGCTCTTCTAGAACAAAACGAAAGTTCAAGGAAAAGTTTCAAAAATAAACAGCATATACAAGAAATTGCGAAATAATGGCAAGACCTCAAATACCGTCATTGTCCTGGGTTATAGGTAAACATCTTTCAAGATGCAGCCCATCCATTCTCCACCATCATCAGAATCTTCTTAGTTCAGCATCCATCCAAACAAAGCCATGGCAATAGTAAAGAGGATCACTGGAGTAGTTGTAGCAACACCTGTACTCCCGATTGGTGACTTTGGACAGCCACACGCCTCTCCGCAAAGCTTACACGCATCCTCGCCCAACAGTGATGACGGAGCATTGTACGTCACTTCCATCTGCACATCTGAAAAACAAAATTTTCATTCACATTGTTTTATTCACATCGTTCTCGTTCTTGGGAAGTCGGCGGAAATCTGAACCTCTCTAATAACAATAAACTTACCAGTGTTGTAGTAGTCAGAAACACGGATGACCGATGGTTTGTATTTAGTCACTACATTCTTTTGTATACACTTCATTTTAAGGCACTCAGTCTTGCTGGACACCTGCAACAAAACGGAGTGTGGAAGAATTATCTACAATGTATATTCCTCAGGGTCCGTATGCATAAAGGTGGAATAAGCTTATTCCAGGTTTAACTTATAAGGTTATAACGTTAGGTTATACCTGGAATAAGCTTACTCCACTTTTATGCATACGGGCCCAAGAGTAGGAGTCAGTTTTAAATTCCCCTTCCACAAGAGTAGGAAACAGTTTTACATGTATGTTCTACTTCCACAGGAGAAGGAATCAGTTTTTCTGTCCTCCCTCCACAGGTGTAGAAGCAGTTTTATATTCTCCTTTCACTGCAATACGAAGCAGTTTTATATTCTCCTTCCACAGGTGTAGGAAGGAGTTTTATATCCTCCTTCCACAGGTGTAGGAAGGAGTTTTATATCCTCCCTCCACAGGTGTAGGAAGGAGTTTTATATCCTCCCTCCACAGGTGTAGGAAGGAGTTTTATATCCTCCTTCCACAGGTGTAGGAAGCAGTTTTATATTCCCCTTCCACAGGTGTAGGAAGCAGTTTTATATTCCCCTTCCACAGGTGTAGGAAGCACTTTTATATTCTCCTTCCACAGGAGTAGGAAGCAGTTTTATATTCTCCTTCCACAGGAGTAGGTAGCAGTTTTATATTCTCCTTCCACAGGTGTAGGAAGCAATTTTATTCTCCTTTCACTGCAATATGAAGCAGTTTTATGTTCTTCTTCCACAGGTGTAGGGAGCAGTTTTACGTTCTGCCACAGGAGAAGGAAACAGTTTGTTTTTCTCCTTCCTCAGGAGTACAAAGCAGTTTTATGTTCCCCTTTTCACAGTAGTAGGAAGCAGTTCTTAATTCTCCTTCCACAGGACATGCAGAAGTACAATGTAGGAAGCAGTTTTATGTTCTCCAAGTAAGAAGCAGTTTTATGTTCTCCTTCCACAGGAGAAGGAAGCACTTTTTATATCCTTCTTCCACAGGAGTAGGAAGCAATTTTATGTTCTCCTTCCACAGGAGAAGGAAGAAGTTTTATGTTCTCCTTCCACAGGAGAAGGAAGCAGTTTGTCAGAAAACACACGATAAGAACAAATTTTTTCTGAATTTTTTAGATTTATAAGAAAATAAACTGATAGTGTCATTACCATGTGTTTAAATACTCTTGGAAACAAAGATTTTAGGGGCAGGGTTGGTCTTACTCTCTGCTTAACTTACGTCATTCAGGTATGCCACAAACATTGTGTCTTTTGCTTCGTATCTGTTGAGCGTCATCTTAGTACACTTATCACATACAACAGGACCATACGGCTCAAATCCAGACAGGCAGTTGGCCTCCACCAGTGACATACCCTTGATGAGGTTATCCTTTTGGCTGCAATGAGAACATCCAACAGAGTTAAGGCCACACTTTTATATTTATTGGATTACGGATCCGACCCCAGTTTTTTTTGAAAATGTTGGAAAAAAATAAAATTCCCGATGGTCCGTTTCAGATCAATAGCTCCAGCGGTTACGAAACGTGCCCTGCTAACGGACGACGACGACGGACACCGCAGGACGATAAAACCTCACGGGTGAGCTAAAAATCAACTCTCCTAACGCTGGTTGTCTACACCCGTACCTGACGCATACTCTCATGTCGCACACCTCATCACCATTTTTGGGTGCGCTGCATTTTATTTCTGGCTTCACATCAATCTTATTGGTATACTGTGTGATTTCATCCTCATTGTACCAGTAGTTCACCCCGATAATCGCAGTCCCACTTCCAGTGGCTTTGGCTTTGACTTTTACATTTGGCTGGTAGTCAAACTGGAAAAGAAGCAGAATCATCAGTTAATTCAGCAAATGGTATTGTCAAATTATCAGTCCAGTCAAAAAAACTTCAAAGATCTAACTATGTCAAATTGTGGTTACCACTTCAATGCCAATACACCAATTTCACATCTCGCACAATCACAGCGGCCCCGGTAGAATTTTTCTTGGCAATTTCCGTTTTCAACCTCACTACCAGGAGTACGGGCAAAAATTTTCTAGATCGAGGTTGAATTGCATGCATTGGTCCCAATGCCGCCACCAGGGGATGGATCCCTGGTGGCGGTATAGGGAATTAACACGTGTTTTTCAACCTCGATCTAGGAAATATTTGCCTTAAACCTGGCAGTAAGGTTGAAAACGGAAATGGCCAAGAGAAATTCTACCAGGGGCACTGCGATCGTGAAATGTGAAATCGGTGTATTTAATCCAGGGTGGTGTGTTATGATGTTTACCGACATATTATGACATCATGACTCCATTTTAATGTGAAATTGTGTTACCACGGTAACCCTTTTGGATCCAGGCACGGACATGTCCGTGATGACCAAACATGGCTGAATTCCCAAGCACGGACATATTCGTGATGTACATTTTACCTGTTTCAACCTGTGTAAACGATCTCCAGTCGCCATCTATACACAGCCAACGAAACTACCAATGGTTTGAAGCGTTTGCCGAGGAGTTGTAGTTCATTATCTGTTAGGCTAAGAACCCATTCACGCGATTTTCGCGCGGTGCGATGCCGCATCCTTTGTCCGTGACCAACGCGGCAGAAACAAACAATGCTTTCGAGCGTCTGCCGCTCGAAAATCACGTGAATGGAAAGCCAGCCTTAGTGTTATTGTCTTTGCGGGACCCAAGAGTTGATATTTAGGTACTAACCAGTTTTTCTTTCATGAGAGTGCTATCATCCTTTGTCACCGAGAAACTTGCTTTTTGCCTGCCATACGTGAAGTCCACATTCAGGGAAGGTGCCACAGCAGTTTGTTCCTGAGCATATTTTGACATTGCTTGTATGCCAAGTACGGTGTCCTGCAACGGTATACATGGAGTAAATGCACAAATTCCTCATGCCAACCTTATCAATATTATAAAGCATTATCTTTGAACACATAAGATAAACTGAGGTGTGGTGCCCCATCACCTATCTACATCCAAAAATAGAAGCACAAAAGGTGACACACACTGGCAAAATGATAAAATAACCGAAGTCGTCCTCCAGAAAATTTTGCAAATTTTCGACCCCAAACTTTTCGGAACGAAACTTAGTCTCTCGCGTCTCAACGCCCCAGATGTTACCTGAGTTGCTACCAGTCGCAAGTGCGATGTACGGGTCTTGAACTGATGATGACTGATTGGATCCTCCTAGTTTTACGGAGTTGCTGAATTTGTGATGTGTGCAGCGCGTAAATCACCTGCGACTGATCAGATCAGTTACTTCCAGTCGCAAGTGCGATGTACATCTGGCTTAAGAACATTACCTTAGTCGAGCAGAATGCACCCCTTTTAGTTTGTTTTCCAGACATCCATTTGACGATGTACCCACAGCCAGCATCGGTGGCACATTTCCCACGTTTGATATATGCAAGAAGAGCGTAGGATGCTAATTCAACTTCTGATGGGTTAGGCTTCCGAGAGTAACATCTATAAGGCGTGGTACAGGTCGCGGGTGATGACAACTTCCAGTATTTTTCACCTGAGCAAGAAATGAGAGCCGTATTCAAAAAGGGTGATCATCGCACGATTAAGACTAAGACGCATGCGTGAAGTTACATGCATGTAACTTCACTAAATGCACACACTTCCACCATGCATTCGACGAAGTTACACGTGTCTAAGTCTTAAACACCCTTTTTTAAAATTGGCCCGAAGTGTTCAAAACATTAAAGCCAACTGGTCGCACAAGGACTGGTGTCTGAATAGACAATCTAATATGACATCTTGAATCCACCATACACACAAATATTTTTGAGTGTAAAAATTCTCACGAAAAATCAAAAATTCGCCAGATTATGGGCCATATTATCATACCATTGTCGATTTTAGCGAGCGTGTCCAGTTTAGCAAGAATAGTGTCGGCATAACTGTTTCCTCCTAAAGCCAAAGCATAGGCTATGATTGCAAGATCATACAGTTCCTTATCTGTCGGTTTGCGACTGCTTATTTTATTCATAATAGATTTGGCATGGTTTTCCAAAAGGGTTGATGTCAGCGCAGCTTTATCTTTAATGATCTGAAATAGGAATAAGAAATTGTACATGACAAGTGCATGAATATCATACTGACATCATGAAGACATTAGCGAGGTTTAGCACCTTTCCGACTCCAACTCCGACTTCAACTGCGAGAATGAATTGCAGTCCGCTATGGACATCCTTGATAAAAACGATTTGATAGACGTTTTCAACTCGTCAAACACCATAAATTGAAGGCAGAAATTTGGCCTTATAAATGGGAAGTGCGGATAAATAATGAATATTGAAGTCGTAATCCCAGTCATTACAACTTGAAACACGACTATAATACCGGTATTTGTGATTTATGTGCACTTCCGATTACGAAAATTATTCTGCCACAAAGTTATGGCATTTTACGATTTGCAAAAATCCAACTTGTAGTGTCCAACTTATATGCGATTAGGTATATTTTATTGGAATAACGTTACAACAAATCTGGACTTCTCGAAGCCATCCAAGATGGGCAATTTTCCGGCTTAAGCGTTTTCTACCGTACAAAGATTCGAATGAGTAACAGTACATGTACCTTCTGCCTGTTCTTGAAACCTTGTGGGTACTCTTGCATTGCAATGAGAACATATGCATACAATCCCATTCCTTTTCCTGACCCGCCCAAAAAGTCGTCGTGGATAACTTTGCCAGGTTCTTTGAACTTGCCGTCAGCCTCTTGCCTGCTCAGTAAACAGTCAACAGCTTTGTAGAGTCCACTTTCGCTTATTGTTATGTATTGTGCTGCCTGTGCAAAGCTCTTTACCACAAAGGCAGTCAGCCTGAAATAGATAAAAAGTTTTTCAATACCATTTTTGACCCACATTCAACTGATTTGCACCAACAGGTGATGAACTGACACCGTAACTGGGTGTCAGTTCATCATCTATATTATAATTGACGGTGGCACTTTAAGTTCGACCGCTAACTTCTCCGTGGTTTCTGATCGAAACGGCACCATTTTTACAGGGAATGTTGAGAATGACATGGGGGTGGTCCTTAAGTGGGTGCCATCATATTTTTTTACCCCTCAGCGAATAAAATGCATGAAGAAACTTCCAAGGATTTACAATGCCCACTGGCCTGGTTCCGTCGGCCACCGTTTAGATGGCGCGTATGCAATGCCATCTGAACAGTGGCCGACGGAACCAGGCTGCAATGTCCACCAATATTTTCTTCAACCATGCAGGGTGATTAACAGGAACTTCAACACATAAAACTGCTGCCATCTGCTTCCCATAGGCCTAGATTATTGCCCAAGGAGTTGGCCCCCTCCAAACATATTCCCCCCACACAGACGACACCAAACTGCCATCCTCTGGCCACATGCATCCTGTGAATATGTGCTCGCCACGGGTACCATGCTAGTGTATGTAAGGCTTCCTGTACATAGAAGTATACGGTATACGAAAACACCAGTTAACAATGGCTTCACGGTGGTGAATCCTCGGGAAGCCTTTGTTAACTGGCGTTTTCGTATACCGTATACATCTATGTACAGGAAGCCTAAAGTATGATTCGACCTAACTTCAACATGGGCAAAGTGCCAAGATTGGAAATGTGCACACGTCAGTGGTAAATAATCCATGTTGCAGTTATCTAATGACCTTAGGGTAGCTTGGTTTACTTTCCATGAACCTATAGCAAATCCAAGTTGTGCTCAGTCAACTGGTAAATACTGTGGTTTGTGGTTTAATCATTGTGTTCACTTTATGGTGTCTGTTGCACAGGCCTGGCACTTTGCCCATGTTGAAGTTAGGGTGAATCATACTTTGAACAGGAAAAGAGTTAAGGAGGAAGATATCATTCGCCCCAAGTTGGTTAAAATATACACAAATTGCCCCTGCCCTCAGGAAAATATATGCAACACGAATTGTAGTGCCACCTGAAGGATAGTCAGCTTTTTAAAACTCACCATGTACTCCCAGGAGACTGTCCAAATGCACTGAAGCACCCCTCACTTGGGACTTGGAAGGTTAGCTCTCTCGTGTGGCCTATTGAATAAAAACAAACACCATTGGCTTATAACACAGTAAGCCAGCTAAACTACGTTGTAGGAGAATATATGGATTAACCCGTTAACTGTGTAATTAATTTTTGTTAAAATTTTTCTTTCTTAGAAAAAAATTTGCCAAAAGAAAAGCATTTGACACATAAGGTTCCAGGCGTGAAATAACGTCCTACGGACTGTGAAGCGCCATTTCCTTGCAAGACGTACTATTATGGCTTACGCAAGCTGAGATGCTCTGGTGTTTTCCCCCGGATTTTGTAATGACATAGTACACCGTACCCAGTTAACCGGTTAATTTTGTCGTTCGCTATAAACTGCACTGATTAATGAGATATATCCATCAGCTGAGTTGGAGAATTTTGAGGAGAGCTTTACTAACCTGTATTCATGATTTTCAGCGCTTTTGCCTTAATCTCACCACTCATTTTGTTCGTTGCCTGGAGGTACCGATAGATGAACATTGCCGGGGCAAAATTGATCATGTTTTGTTCCCCACAGCCAGTTGGCATCTGGAGGAGATCGTCAAGGTTGCTCAAGGTCGGGCCCATGATATCCCCTAAAAGAATACAATACATTCATTTCTACAATTACATGTGTATTCATTCCCATATTTGTGTTCGTATTCGATTTTTCCATCAGGGCCGCATCCATAGCATTATAGATGATTCTCCAATTTGCAGATCTGTGCACTTCCTCCAAAATCTCAACCAGAACCTCGATCTGAAACCAGCTGACGTGACGCCATCCATATTCAGCAATGGTCGTGTCTGACGCAACGTCATCGAAGTCACTGTCGTGGGGTTGTCTGTGTAATGTCATTCAGTTTCAGACCGAGGTTATGGTTGAGATTTCGGCGGAAGTGCGCAGATCTTTGTCGTTTTATACATAAGTTTGAGAACGGTCTATTGGCCCTGGTAAGTACCGAAGAGGCCATCTATTCATGTTCCTCACTTGGATGGGGTCTTTACTTGCCCTTGCAAAGGCACAAGGTACAAGGCATCACGGCTTACTGTCCCATGTGACCAACGTGAAGAGCCAGGGATAATTAATCCCATATGGCTCGGGCTGGATTCAGACCCATTTCCTCTGTGTGGCATTCGAACCCGTGAACTGCCGCTTGCTATAAAGTGGACATGATAACCACTAGGCTATCAAGGCTCCTCATCCTACATGTAAAGCCTAGCGTACATCGGCCTTGTGACTGGAAGCAACTACCGGCAATGGCATTTCCAGCAACTGGTGGCGACTACCTGGAACCAGCAGCAACTGATCAGATGCTCAAACAGGTCGATGTACGTGCTCTGGCAACGCTATTGCCGACCGTTGCCGCTAGTTCCAGCCAGTTGCTCATGTCCTACTCGTTGCCAACGGTTGCTTCTAGTCGTCTTCAGTCACTTCCGATGTACGCATGCTGACAATGAATTTCCTTGCTTGTGGAGCACACCTAGTCACGTGAATGTTTATCACATGACTCCCGAGTCGTCCGATCGAAAGACATCGACAATTTCCGTGTAGCATTCAGTACCATTGCCTGTTCGATGTGCGTGCTCGAGATTGGAGACAGGATTGTGCCACTTGTTGCCACAATGACCTGTCGTAACTGACGTGCGCGGAATGCGTACATCGACAGCAACTGTTGCGTTCAGTTGCTTCCAGTCGCTAGGCTTACGAGGGCAAAAGTAGACATACCGGTAGTCAATTTCACCCATCTTGAAACCCTAGGATCGCAACTGACCACAGACAGACGTACGTGTAATGAATTATGGGAACTGGATATGACTGAATGGGGCACTATCTAATATTTGACTCTCACTTACCAGTTGTGGCCACTTCAACATAGACCGAGCCAGGTACAACACCTTTTGAGGGCACCTTGATATCTACCGAAGTTTCATATGGTGTGCCAGATTTTAGAGTTACAAGCTTCGGAACGGTCACCTCACGCTTGACTCCCGATGGCTGGAAAAGGATTACGAAACATAGTGATATTGAAAGAACAATGCCTGGGGTCATATTTTAGAACCCTCCTTAACGTTAAGGTCGACCTTATGTCTATTGTAAAACCATCGAGAACAATAGATTTAAGGTGGGCCTTAATGTTAAGGAATGTTCTAAAATACGGCCCAATGTCTCCAGGACTGGTGAATACCTAACAACACTGACTCCAGTACTTCCAGACACCAGGGCCCATATTTGTAAATCCTTGCTGGGATTACATGTAGTTACTTACTAAATTACCCAGTTTTTACGGGCCAATGTTCACAAACAGCAACCAACCAAGCGAGGTTTTATTAATACGGGCCCAGGAAAGTGGGTAGTGGTGACAGAAATCAGGTCACGTATGATGACCGTGTGACTAGAGCATGATTCTCCATGTCCGTTCTAAGTACCGGTAACACAATCTGTCACTCTCATTCTGCACATTCCCCAATCAGGCGCAGATTTATTGGGGACGCACACGGCACATGCCCACCCCTGATTTCACAGACCAATGTTTTTCCAGTAACTGAATTTTAGCTCCAATGGCGACAGGTTCTGGCGGGATCCTAAAGAGCTAGTGGTTTGGCGCCACTGACACTTTGAGCACAGCCCAAGTAGCTGCCCACCGCTGCCCTAATTACACAATGACATAACAGCCACACGACACTCCCCATGTGTTTCTGATAAGAAGTTACCTTCCGGTTAATGGGGTACCGGCGCAACATTCTATCCCACCAGATGTCTCTAGTAGTACCAGGTTAAATGCTATAGGCAAAATGAATAGAGCCAACCTGTTTTTGCTGAATACTGAGAAAATGGTCCATTAAATCCACCAACATGCAGTGGAAAAGTTCTTCATATAAAATACATTCTGACTATTCTTGAATACCTCAGTTGATGGAGGTAGGCCCTGCTCATATGAAAATTAGCCTCATAGTTTGGACTTAGTCTGTAAATTGGTTCACTTTTTCTGTCATTTCTCACGAGTGGAGCTGTAACTGCTCATGAAAAATGTTTTACCTCCTGACCATTTTATTAATTATCCAAACAGAAAATAACCTCTCACTGCATGTTGTATGATTAATCAAATAATATTAAAAGGAGATAGAGGCAAAAAAGCTGTTTTGACAATACATTCACCCTTTTCATTCTAACTTGTCACACTTAGACACTTAAGGCCTGAACACACTGACGCGATTTGTCGCTTTGCAAAAATCGCCGCGATATTCCACTTCGACAAGACGCCGCGCGCCAAATTTGGTAACGTGTTCCCACTGAGGTGTGTATTCTCTGGCGATCTATCAAAATCACCTAATAACACGCAGCGATTAAACGCTTCAATTGCTATTTTTGCAATCTGATTTTTGTCGCGCGCACGGCCAAGCACGAGAAATCGCTCTAATTTTGTAGCATCGCTCTAGTGTGAACACCTGTAAGAAAATCAATAGGAACCATTCTCGGCGATTATCGCCGCTACTTCACGTCGCGTCAGATCGCTAAGCAAATCGCGTCAGTGTGTTCAGGCCTTTAGACATCTATTAGTGTTAGTTCCTCCGGTTCCTTATTGTGTCGATGCTTCTTTTAAAAGTACAGTATGTATGTCAAATTTTGCAACGTGATAGTTCGCTGCCATCTTGATCCCTTAGCCCAGACAGTAGTATACATGTATTAATTTGCAATTTAATTTTTGTTGGGTTTATGCCGTCAGAAGGCAGTTTTCCAAGCACCGACAGGACCTAGATTTGCATTCCGAAATGCCGGGAAATCGCGTTTCAGAGCTTCTAGATTTCAAAATTCTCTGGCGGAGGCCCCAGACACCCCCCACTAAAGACGTGCCTCTGGTGCGTGCAGCAATGGCTTCGCCACTGCCAATATCTCCGCCCCCCCCCTTTCGTCAAATCCTGGATCCACCCCCTGACAACTATGCATAACAGTACTTACGTCAACTCGGAGGTCCTTTATTATTTTGTCTGCCAGGTTCCCAACCCTCGCATCAACATTAATTTTGATCTTGCCGATTCTTTTGGATTGAATTTCAAATGCAACATACGCAGTTGTTCCAGTCATCGTCTGAAGATACAATAATTCATGTATATTATCATAACCAAACAATAACTGTGACCTGTCACAGCATGAACCAGGATGAACCAAAATACTGTAAAGCAAGATAATTTCACGGCTGGAAATGTTCGCGAATCAAGAAAATTATGGACATATTCGCGGCAGGATATTTTCGCGAGTCTCTGCCATTTTTTCATTTTTTTTTCACGGACCATTTAATATCACTTGCGTGTATTTATATTCGCGACAGAAAATTTTTGCGACTCATACACTCTCGCGAAATTCGCGAAAATTTCCTGCACGCGAAATTTTCCTGCTTTACAGTAACTCCCCAGGGTCCATATTCATAAACATACTTACGTCAAAGCGTGATACATGTACTTATTTTTTGTGTTGAACAAAGGATAAGTGTCACACTTAGACTTACGTAGTTTTATGAATATGGGCCCAGGGTCCACATTCATGAACATACTTATCATGCTTATTAAGTCAAAGTGTGATACTTATCTTTTGTGTTGTGATAAGTGTCACACTTAGACTTAAGTAGTTTTATGAATATGGGCCGAGGAGATGAAGGGAGAAATGTAATCATTCAGATTTTACAAAAGACAGACAATAAGCCTAGGCCTACTGAAATTGACAAAACGTTGGTCTCAACCTACCAACTTCAGAGTGACTTAACACTGGTTTTGTGGGTCAGGTAACTTACCTTGATTTTTTTAGTCAAAGCCTGTTTTTTGAATACGTGCTTTGATTTGGCAGAGACGTCGCCATTTGCATTAAACTGGTCAGACTCAGGTAATACAACTTCCACCTGCAATACAAGTGAACACATATTTATCATTTACACATAACAGTAACTTAAAGCTTACTGTCCCATGCGACGGATGTGAAGAGCTGGGAATGAAATCCCATATGGCCCGGGCTAACTTCGAACCGGGGACCTGCCACTTGCTGAGCCGACATGATAACCACTCATCTATCACGGCTCCTCATAAAACAAGTCAAATACTTACTCCAAGTATTACAAGCTGGGGTCACAATTATGCTTACATCTTTCAGTTCCTTTCCAGTATATTGATGGACGAGCACTTTGAGGATGAAATTTTCACCATTCTTGATTGAATAAGGTAGGAGAAGCTTGAGGAAGAATTCCTTCTTGGCAATCAGCTGAAAGGCAAGACAACAAAATACATGTAACCACATATAACTGGACTGCTATGGAAGGTTTGTTACAAATATGATTATGAGAACCCACTTGCACTCTGGAAGGGCCAACCAACCTTTACAGCAGTTGCAGAACCGCATTGAAATTGGCCGGTACACAGGCCATGGACCGGCCAGCTCAGAATGATAATGCTACTAATTTATGAAAGTATGAAGAATATTTGATGAAAAATCCGGCAACCATAAGACTTATTGGGCATACTCAGAAAGTAAAATTCTAAACGAGTTGACCGTATTTGTCAGCTATCAATAATCACTCACGGATAAGTACTGCCAACGACGTTCACCGGCCTACAAAAATCCCTCACTAAGATTTACCTTGGCCCTATTAGGAGCGACACCCAGTCCTTTCTTCATGTCCAAAG
>NMRB01001901.1:109748-122759 GCA_002633025.1 Notospermus geniculatus | reverse complement strand
TCGAGGAAAGTATTAGATAGGCCTTGGTGAACCCGCACATTTCAAAAGCTGAAATGTACTACGTAACAGGTAAACAGTAGCAGATCAATGGACATGCAATCTGACGTGTCTGACAGCCGTTTTAGGGAGGTTTCGCAAGCGCCTGGTTAGGCCATACGATGACATTTATCTATTGTTTGGATATACCCACACAATAGATAAACGTCGTCGTAGGCCTAATCGGGCGCTTGCGAAACCTCCCTATTGATCATTCAGCGACATCCGACAGGTTTTCCTAGACCGCCACACAAATATAGAATTCCACCAGAGGTCAGCACTTTGTAAAACAACAACTCCTGACTTACGTGCTCTTTTAAGTTCTGCTGGATATCTTCAATGATCTTATTTCGCCTTTCTGCACTTTCGTCCAATTTCTGTTTTGACTTGGCCCGTAGCTCTTCGATATACTTTTCCGAGGATGCCCGGATGATCTCAATCTTCCTACACTGAAACAGAGAAAAACCGGAGCCATGGTTTTAGAAAACCACTGCAGCTACATTCTTTGATCATGCAATAGGAGGGCATACTACCCACTGACAATCTATATTATATTATTATCTACATTATATTAGTGTGAGGAGTTTTCTGTAATGCACTCAAACTCCTCCGATACTACTCAACAACTTTCTTCCATTTTTCACACCATGTGTTCACCTTAAAGTTAAGTTGTGTTCGGCAGCATCCAATGTGCGTAAGGAGCGATAACATCCACATAAATCCAGGGTGCGTGCAGCTTATGGAGCACCAAATTTAAGACCTTTTTAAGACCGAGTATCGGCAAAATTTAAGACCTATTTTCTCCTAAATGAAGCACCTGGACAGACCACTGACCACTTCCCGTGAGGGAAAAATGACAGGGATCAACATGGTCTAAGAAGGCAGGTACTTTGGCGGGGGGTCTGGGGCCCTCCCCCATAAAAATTTTGATTTTTAGAAGCCCAGAGATGCGATTTCCTGGCATCTGCTGCCAACTTTTTTTTACAACTGCCCTGATATGAAATTTAAGACCTTTTTAAGACCTTCCCACAGAAATTATCAAATTTAAGACTTTTTAAGGCCTTGAAAATGAAAGTGCCAAATTTAAGACTTTTTAAGACCTTGCACGCACCCTGTAAATCACACTTTTGTTTGCCTTTTTCCACCCAAAAAAGACGAATGAGTCTGACGTCACTATCAAAACACGTCACCGCCGTCCCTTGCAGCGTCACTGTAATGCGTAACGGTCCACGCGTGACGAATACCTCTGACGTCAACAATGCATTTTACCACCCGGCTTTGCGTCATGATCGCGACGTTGTCGAAGTTATGTCGTGGATGGAAACGATCAATACCGTCACTTTCCAAGTGCTGCCACGTGAACTAATGTTACCGGTATACCCCCACACTCTGAGCGCAGCACAGGTAATTGCTAATATTTCTTATTAGGCCATACCAAATTGATTGTTCGTTTAACGGATTTCCCTCTACCCCAAATTGCCAAAATGAAATAAAATTTTTTTATTTCACCCGCATCTCCAATTCAGTGTTTTCAGTAAAAATGAATATTTCTTTTGTGCCCGCACCATTCAATCATCCTTAGTGAAAAAATAAAAATAAAAATACCGTTTTTTTTCTTGGAAAACATGCGTGTCTCTCAAGTCACAAACGCTGCACAGAGCACATGACCTCACAGTGCCCCGCGATCTGGGACCCCGTGTTGCGAACTGGTGGTAACCCCATAGGTCAATGGCTGACGCCAGGAGGTGAAGAGCCCTGGTAATATTGTTATTCAAATCACATTGATGTAGTTTATCAGCTCAACTCCTTCATTTTATTTTTATTTTTTTTCGCCAGCAGCATGCCACTTTTGGTGAGAGAAGATCCGTTAAACTAACATTAACAATCAAATTGGTATGGCCTTGTGCTGGCGAATGATGCCTTATGAGAGGGTCCGTGTCCAGTGGGAAGCTATGTCTTTCACCTTAGAAACCTGTTATTATTTCATACCTGACAATACTTCTATGGTGGAAAAGGCCTGACAAAAAATGAAAATCTTACATGTTCCTTTATTCTTGCTTGTATACCCCTTATGTACTCCTCTCTGTTTTTGGCAGCACGCTCAAGTTTTTGCTCAAGTTTTTCTGCTGTGCGTTTTTTAAGTTCCTCTTCTTCCTGTTGCTTCGTTTTCTTGGCTGATTCGGGCTTGGCTAACTCTTCAGCTATTTTTTCTTTCTTTTCTTTGGCCAATCTCTGCAGAAGAGCAACGTTTATTACAGAATAGTTTTCAATTGTAACCAAGAAGAAACACCGTCATGGAATGGCCAAAGAAACAACAATGGTTTGAATTTTGAACGAAAATGATCAAGGATCATCAACAAACAACTCCTCCTGACTCACGAATAGAATACCGCACGGTTTCTATTTTTACCAGCAAATGTAAGACCAACATTAAGATAACAGCTAGGCTTTACTGAGTCACCACATTGTCGAAGGTGAGATGAGATNTTTGCTACCTTTTAAGGCCGCCCTTTCCCTTCTTTCACTTCTCGCTTCGGCATCCTGCCTCTGCTGCGGTTTGCGCGATTGACAAACTCAGTGAAGGTAGCGTACTGCGCATGCTCAGAAGCCAGGAGCGGAAATCGGAAGTTCCATTTTCGTGGGCGGTGAAAATGATCGAGTGCCAACTTTTGCTTGGCGGTTTAAGACCACTTTAAGATAACAGCTAGGCTTTACTGAGTCACCACATTGTCGAAGGTGAGATGAGATAGGACAAAAGCAGGGTCGGAAAAACACAATGAAATTGACAAGTCCTAGATGTCATTCAAGTGCGGTTTGTTTGTGGCTGGAAGTGGAATGAAGTTGTCAGATGCATCTTGCTGAACTACTACGTTTAGTATGGAGAGTATCACTTCAAATTGTTGAATTATCCATTGATTTTCTGAACTACACACACAGGTGCAACAGTGTGCGACAATCAACTGAATCTTGAACTTCGATATGCAACGAGTGCCTGTACAAAATCGAAAGGTACGGGGACAGTAGATTGCAGTTAGTTCAATAATGCCAATCAGCAAAACCGCACCAACTTCGCCTAGATATAAGAAGAATTCTGATAAATAGAATCACAGCTGGGTGTCAATAGCGCTATGGTCTAGAATCAAACTAACAAGCATAGCACAAGTAAAAGGTGAGGCTTTTTATAGCGCATTCCACTGGAATTTTTCCAACAATCTCGAATTGCTCCACATCATTAATCCAAGCCTTTCAAAAACATTCTGAGGAACTCGCGGAGCAGTCTAAAGATTCAGTACTCATCACTAGATCTTTTCTGACCATTGCAGAATGTTGACTGGCCCCACTATCAAACTGCAGCCCCTCAGGTTAACTTTTGTTTCCGACTAAATCCTGAAGGTGAAACACTTCTTTTTCCACCTACCGCTCGTCTTTCTTCAGCTTCTTTCATTTTCTTATCCCATTCTTCCAAAGAAATTTCTTTCTCCTTTGGCGGTGATGGTGGACGTGGTGAATCTGTACGTGCAGGTTTCAGGATCAAATCGTAAGCAACACTTCCGGCCTTTTCTTTGGGACTCTCTGTAAGGAATGAAGAAGTTAAATAGACGAGGGCATGCAGCAGTCGGGGGTGGGGTGGGGCGGGGCGGGGACGACCATCGGGAAATTTACTGAATGACAAAAAGATAGAAAGCGACAGCACTATTCTGACAAATGCTCACCAATGATGTCAACAAAAAATTCAACTGACACTACAGATTTAAAACAGAACAACTGAGAAAGAGGATAGGACTTTCCACAATCAAAGTCACTAAATGAACAAGTCAAGAACCCATAGTGTTTCAGCTGAAGTAGCAGGATGCAATGCCCTGCCATTTTTCTCAGAGGATGGGTTGAATGCCTTGCCTTTTTCTCATGTCCAGGAATAGATTTCAGGCTCTCACTGGAGTTTTCAGTAGAAGGGTCAGAGACTTCTGTGTATTTTTTTTCTGCGGTCAGCAGTCGGGTCATTGAAAGCCCTGGATTTACCACAAGCAAGATGCCACGCCCTGCCATTTTTCTATAGACCTTGTGCAGTGGCTCATTATGACGTCATTTCTGCCGTCCACGACAAAACGCTGCCATCCACGACAAAGTGCACCACGTGTAGATGGTCCAAGCGTTGACGACAAAGTGCACCACGTGGGTCAGCAACGTCAATTTGACCGTCAAGACGGCGGATTTTCCGTGATGACGTCATCTGCACATGATAGCTCCATTTTGTACCCTGCCTTTTGAGATTTCTTGCTAAACTGACCCAAAGATCTTGTACTGACTACTTCATGTGTCACTGAATGTTCCATTGCAGTTCAGATCATACTGAATTAATGCATGCAGGATTTGAAGGTATTTTTATTACCAACATGGAACCTCGCATGCCAGAATTTGTGATTTAGTAAGAAAAATGTCCAGTACAGCCCGGGAGAGGCAAATTGAGTCCAAATTTGGAAGATCAATCATCATAATATAACTTCTGGTTAGTGGTCATTGCCCAGATGGTCGTTCTGAAACCATCTCTTCAATCTTAGCCACCATGTTGACGTTTTGTTAGCCATGCACTGCAGACTTGCCATCCATCGTCTTGGGAGGCACACTTTGTTAGGAAGTTAAGCCTGCCGCACACTGGAGCTATCTGCTGAGCAAACCGTCTCAACTGACCAGTGACTTATTTGCTCAGCAGATAGCTCGTGTGTGTGCGCATTTTTCGGTGGGTTTTCTGCCTCGCGAGGGAGAAACGAAACCTCACCGAAAAAGACGCGCACACGCAAGCTATCCATCTGCTGAGCAAACGGTCTCGAATGACTTTTTGCTCAGCAGATTAGCTCCAGTGTGCGGCAGGCTTTAGAGAAGGTGAGGTGGCGAAGTGGGTACACCACTTTTTTGTATCAATAAGGAGAGAATAAACTAATACTCCAAATGAGAGCAGACGGGTCCACAGAGGCCCTGGGTGGGGATCGACACACACAAACTGAACACTCGACTCACTGCACTGACTTGGCTACTGATTCAAGGACAAGTCGAAGGTTAAGAACACCAGAAACACTGGGTTGTAGCTAAAGCTGAAAAAAATACCGATCCATTTTATTATTAAACATAGTAAACGTCAGCCATTCAACGAACAACATCTAACAATGGGTGGGGAAAAACACAATCGTTCAAATCAAATCACCTTGCAGAGCTGCTTCTATGATCATATGATGACAATCCAGAATGCAAGCTCTGCAAAATATTACCTCATGCAGTGTAGAAGCAACTGAAATGTAAAATGTGCAATTACATATGTACATCTTGGCAACAACGATGGTCCCGGGCTGTAGGTTGAGCGTTTATCATGTTTACACCACACCATACCTGGTCTTTTTTTCATTTCTGTGGTTCCACGGGTTAGTCATTCGTTTAATTTTAACAAACTCTCACTCTCAGCTTATGGTAGAGAAAAGGAATCTTATCCCTGCCAGAAACCAAGAAAAATTTTCATTCTTCTTCATGTGCATCACCAACAAGACAGCTAGCATCATGTTGTCGGAGAACTGATTATCAAGCCTACATGTAATATTCAGAACTGGAGAAATATTTTTGCGGTCTGGGCTTACCCTAGCGAGGACTCCATTTGGGCCATGCCAGTCAATGTCAATGTCAAGACTCTAGGGTCATATGCACCAATGAAGATTATCTTGAACTCAAGTTGAGCCACAACGTTTCTATTGTCACATCATGCCCTGGCAAACCTGAACAATAGACTCTATCACTCCAAAAGAGCGCAGCACCTGACGGGACAGCGTCATGATGTCCCACACGTCATTTCTGAACGCATGACGTGACTCGAAAAAAAATCCGGTTGTTTCAGCGATCATGACGTCGTGAAACAATCTGATTTTTTTTCGTCTCGCCTCAAAACATCATGAATGACGTGAGGGACGTCTTGGACGTTGTCCCGTCAGGTGCTGCACTCTTTTAGAGGAATATCCTGTATTGAAAAGCTGTGGCTCAACCAGCATGACCGGAGTTCAAGATAATCTTCGTTGGTGCATGGTCCTTAGCGTAATATGCACAATACACGTACATTGTATGCCGACGGATACAGGGCAATCATGTTGACTTGTTGTACTGTACGCCAAGTGTTGATTTTACTTGCCGGAGGAACCAGTTTGCAGCCTGCAGGCATTTTAGATTAACCTATTTTTCCAGTTGCAAATGCAATTGGAGGGAATTATTGTGAATTCATCATACCATACTGCGATTTATATCCAACGTCACTGTAAATTGTGTACGGTACCGTACATGTAACCTACACAATGGTAGACCCTTTGCCTTGACAATCTACATTGAACATGCACCAACTTCTCAAAGGAAAATTCATACAAAATTGTTTCTTCTACTCTTCTGTACTTTCTTGAATTTGACAGGCCTTACTTATGTTTTGCAGCAAATGACCAGGCCCCATATTCATAAAGCTACTTAAAGCCGGTGACAGACTAGCGCGACGCCGCGCGGAGCTAAGCGTTTTCTTTTGTGTTTTCAGCCACTACTGAGCACCATGTGCAGTGGAGCGCAAAAACACAAAAGAAAACGCGTCGCGTACGCACTACATGTAGTCTGTCACCGCCTTCAGTCTAAGTATGATACTTATCTTTTGTGTTGAACAAAGGATAAGTGTCATACTTTGACTTAAGTAGTTTTATGAATACGGAGCCAGGGGCTCAACAATCTGCCTCAAATCAACGAGCGCTGTTGCACTGGAATGGCCTACATATACTGCCCCTCTGACGTGTCTGTACATTTGTCCAAAGAGCAAACATGCTACAGCCCAAGACAATACGCGACATCGACCAACAGCAAATTACAACACTGAATTCATCTCCTCCGATGCTGTGGATTCAAAATGCAACATTGTGCACAATGGTGAACTATGACTCCCAGCGGATGGACACTACCTTTTTTTGTGAATTTGGAAACGAATGGAATGAAATGTGGCTTAATTTGAAGACGTCACTTTGCAAACCAATTCAAGAATGTATGTGCAAGACCAGCTATTCTTTTTGTACCGTGTCGAAGGTTGACGAGATATCCCTACAGTACACACACAGAACATGATTCCTGATGTTGACACAAAGGCGTATTGCCAAGAGATATTTTTCCTGTCAGAGTCAAGATTTAATTTTTTCCTGACATTCGAATATTGTGTAGTTCATTCTCCAGTATGGGCAGTTATAACCCCACATTTTAGCACCCGTCTAACGGAAAGGCCTGCTTGTGGCGATCTCTAGTTGTAGCTAAGAAAGACATGCGAGGTGGCGCTGCAGTTGTCCACACGATCTCGAGTCATAGCTAAGAAAGACGTAAGGTGGCGCTGTATCATTCCTTTTCGTCACTCTTCATGTGGACGACTGCAGCGCCATCTCACATCTTTCTTTAGCTACGACTAGAGATCACCACAAAACGTAAGATGGCGCTGCAAAATAAAGACGTTGTTGTACCGGTAGTCATATTCTCTAGTTGTGGCACAACTAGAGAATATGACTACCAGTACAACAACATCTTTATTTTGCAGCGCCATCTTACGTCTCATTCTTGACTTTAGCTACGACTTGAGATCATCACAATGACTAGAATATATACAGGGTTTCCGCCAGAAAAAAAAATGAGGGTACGGACCCAAAAAAAATTTTTTTTTGAAAAAAAAAATTTTTTTGAAATTTTTTTATTTTTATTTGTTTATTTTGGTTTTAAACGATGTTTAGTGCCATTTTAGGCGTATTTTGAAGCATAAAATCGCTTTCCATCGTGAAATATGATGTTAAATGGTGAAAAACAATGAATACTGCTGATAAATATGTGAATTTATCAAATTTTTGAGGGTACGGATCCGTACCCTGGAAAAATTTTAGGGTACGGAATTTTACCCATTTTACCCTCTGGCGGAAACCCTGATATATGACTACAATGTCTTTATTTTGCAGCGCCATCTTACGTCTCATTCTTAGCTACGACCTGAGATCATCACAACGACAAGAGAATATGACTACAACAATGTCTTTATTTTGTAACGTCTTTATTTGGAGATATAACCGCCCATACTCCAGGATCTCGTCAGTCACATCAATCAAACCAAATGACAACCAGTTTCAATCATTCCAAAGCCACGGAATATAAAAGAATAGAAGATGCAGCACATACATTCCGTCGCCAAAGCCACAATACCAGTCGAATCGAGGCAAAACTCACTGTATAAAATTGATGCATATGACAAGCATGAAGCTACATGTGCCATGTACAGTTTCTAAAAAAGCAAAATGAAAAATTTCACGAATTTGATATTCATTCGTTTTTCTGCAATAAAAAGGATGTCACAAAAATCATGTTGTGTCGGCCAGTAAATTCTGGCGTCAAACTCATGAAATATGTACAAAAACGAAAATAGAAGCTAGGATAGGATCAGATAGACCACATTGATATAATCACGAGACATGTAACTACCTCGCCATACTATTAACGCATCAAAGATTTGACCATCTGGACGAAGTCGATCCTTCCTATTAACTGCTCCCGCACAGCATAAGTGGAGACCCAACCATCTGCACACTAGCGATGACGAATGCAGCCAGACAGAGAACGAATGATAGAAAAACACAAGAATTTAGTACAGTAGCATTTATACACAGTATGAATACACGTATTTGAAATGAAAGCTTCCATTCCTCCACTGTCAGTGTCGGTGTCAGTCACTCAGTGCAACTGCATGACAGCTGACAGGTTTTTTCTTGTCAAAGATCTGCTGCTCCATAATCCATGATTCCAGGGTGCTGAAATTGCGAAATATTACGTGAATGTCCCACCCTATAGAGGCTTTGCAATGATGTCATCCTGGCGGCCATTCTGGAGGACACAGGGCACAGAGGTGTGAGCCGACCGTGATGTGACTTGCGTGAAGTGCGCCACACCATTGTTTGCTGTAACATCAATTCATTGGGCATGCACGGCTCATTTCGCTGCACCTCTGCAACATGTGTCCTCTAGCATGGCGGCTTGTGCCACCAAAGCCTCTGTTGTCGCACTCCCTGTCACATCCATACATTTTCCAAAACAGAGAGAGAAATTTGGGTCACCAAGCTTCTGACGTCTGAATTGGAAATTATTATCAATTTGGCTGACAGAATACAGAGCCAAACCAGAAAATGAACTCTCCTTGTAGCTGTACAACATGTATAATATTGTTCAGTTTGTGATAGCGCCCTGTTGTAAAAGAGCATCCACCCACAGCACAGCCAATGGGGAAAATGCAATGAACGAGGGCCACCAGAGCTAACAGTACGATGCCACAAAGCATCCTTATCACACTGATGGATCCACCGGCCAAATTTGCGAGGGTACCAGTACAGAGATCCATGGCAATTTTTTAGGGCGAGGCACACAACGAAGGGTGCAGAACATTGCCCCTTCGCTTCCCAAGTGTACCATCAATCACACAAATCTGAAGTTCATGGTCAACTCTACTCCCGCTGCAGCTGAACATCATAATCGGTAGTGTTGGTCGCATCTTTGGATGCTCTGCCATGTCTGCTGTATACAATACAAGCTGCCAGCTAATCTCAGAAAATTCCGGATTCCATTTTAGTTCATGTATCTGTAACACTCTACGAGTCTACACTAAGTGTATTCATGTGCTAGTGGGCCATCATTATGTTCGCTGTGTTTATCAATGTTTTGATAGCAATCAATTGATAAATTGCCCTGTCTGCAGCCTAGTGATAATGATGATCTCTCATCCGCATCTAGCTGATGTGCTGGAATACACAAGTTAGCCAAGTAATTCAATCTATCCCACTTTCATCTGGTTTCAAAGAATGCTGTGTGCTCCCTGGGATGAACAGCCAGACCAAGACACCGAACCACAACACTGTACATGTAGGGCCATGCACCAACGAAGATTATCTCGTGAACTCAGGTTGAGCCACAGGTTTTCAATTGTTCAGATTTGCCATGGCATGACATGCATGATGTGACAATGGAAAAGTTGTGGCTCAACCTTGTGGCTCAACCAGGTACCTGAGTTCAAGATAATCTTCGTTGGTGCATACGGCCCTAAAACCAAGTAGGCCTTACATTCTGACTTGTATAGTTGTATTGGTACACTGTGATTCTGCAATACACACGTACAGTACATAATATTGCTATAACCTGGGAAGTAAACAAAACACATCATAGGCTCAGTTTTTGAATTTTTGACTCCAGTCGGATGTACTGTACATGTACAGCAGACAGCAGTCGCATACGTTCAGGTAAAGTCTGGTACTGGTGCCAATTACTAAGGTAGGCTTGCTAAATCCAGAAGGCTAGCATTAAAACGGGTCCATAGCAAATACATCGTCTACTGAAGAAACTTTGAACATTCATGATTCAATGTTAAACAGCACTTGTCCCGACCTTGTCTGAATGTTGTTTGATTTACATGTATCCAGCATAACATGGCCTGTGGGGAGTCAGCAAAATATTTATGATGACAACATAAACTTAGGTTTGCTCCCTGTTCAATCTGAACATTTACCAACCAGACAGCAACAGGAGGCCAGACTTCATCAGGCAAGAAGAGGAATGACATTTTGGAACAATTCTGAGCTAAAAAATAAAACTGGATCAGATTCATGTAGCTACCACTTTTCATCGATGTATTTTCAAACACATCTGTTTTATTCCAAACGTCCTCAACCATTTGAACACGTGTGTTGAAGAACCTCCATCAATTCCCATTCATTGCAATGTCAACATCATACAGAGACGCACAGAAAATATAGGTCAAGTCTGAAACAGAGTGCCACACAGCACTCAGAGGGAAATATACTCCTTTCAATAATGATAAAGAGACCTATAAAATGGAATGGACGATTTCAATAATGTTGGCAGCAATGACTTGCCATATAAAACACAACATTGAATCATTTTTCTTTCTGTTTATTGATCCCAGAGATGCAGACATAAGTTGGCGAAATTCTGGTAGTCCGTTGAGCTAGCAGGGTACCTTGCACAACTAGACCGACTTGATTTTTTGGTTGTCCCGGGCGTCGGACTAGTGGAATTTTCGCGCCCTGGACATTCTCACTGGTCATTTCTTCATCAATTGCAACTTGCAACCAAAATATTTACATTTGATATCGCAGATCTGGCAAACTTTGGCGCTATGCTTGTTATTCCTAGCCGACCGTACTGATCATCATGAATTCAAAATGGTTTTAAATGCCGAGGACAGGCGGCGGTGAACTGCACTCCTGTCTCCATGATGACTGAGAGTGAGAGCAGCACGATGCAGGGCTGCTTTCAAAATGTGATACATGTATTCTTACCTGCAGCCATTCTGATTTATTTTCTATTTGTAGCAAAAAGGCACTCGTTTTCTCAAGACAGCACCAATCTGTAATGGACAAAAGAAAATGGATTTTAGCATTCATAATTTTTGAACAAAGAAATGAAATACTCTTGCTGGCTTCATTCCTTCCAGCCTCAACCAAAGGAAAGACATTAGAACTGAACTCAACAAAAGGGGCTGTTCGTTTTCGTCACTTGAGGAATTTGAGTTGTGACCTTTGGGAAAATGGAAAAAGCTATGCACTTTCAAATTGCAGGGATTATTTGTTTATTGTACACAATAATCACTGCAATTTGCAGCTTCATAGCTTTCTCATTTTTCTAATGGATCACAACTCAGATTCCTCAATTGACGAAAACGAACAGCCCGTTTTGAAATTGTTGCTGAATACCGTAACATTCACCTGCATGCGCATGTCCCATACAACAAAATGAGTTTATTACATACTTCACTGAAATATGAAATTTATTGCCATTAACAAAAATGCATAACAACAGGCAAAGAACTGCACAAATTAGGTTATGGAAAATAAAAACTGAGGAGGGATAATAAGACTAGGCTAGGCCTAGCAGAGAACATGTTGACACCGACTCACTCAGGTCGACTGACTGTCACAGGGTTTCCTCTTCCATTACTTTTTTTAGTCACAGTAAAGAAAATCACTATTGAACACGCTGTTTAACATTATTGAACAATAGGGATTTTCTTTACTTTGGCTAAAAAAAGTAATGGAAGAGGAAACCCAGTGTCATCTCACTTGTCACTTGTCAGTCATGAGTCAGTCACCGTCACTGTCGTTAGTCGTGTGAGAACACCATCACATCACACACGTCAACATCAGATCAGTACTCCTACTCCCCCCCACACACACACACACACCACACCACCACCAAGACCACCGCCATGAATGAAGNGGGGGGGGGGGGGACTGCAGAAGTAGGCTTATGCATTGAATGATGTATGTAGCCTGTAGTGTAGGCCTATGTGCATAGGCTGTACAATGCACTCATTGACATGGCATCTGCGATCTGGGGTGGCGCCTGGAATGAACAGAATCTCATCAACAACACCATCAAAATACCTAGAAAACCGGATTGACAGGCCTCTTACCTGGTGTCAGGTTGCACAAAATATGTCTATTATAGTAAAGGAGGTGTTTTTGAAGGATGAAGGTTCTGTGCGAGGGTGCAAAAGGGGAGTTCGTGACACAACGAACGCAACTTTCAGCTTGAATCGTGACGCTACAACAAAGGCTGCGGCTCTCAGTGTTGGTCTCGAAGTATTGATAAAAATGATAAAAATGATAAGTATCATTGTTGCCGAGAGATGGCAGCACTGCATGTAGGCGTTCTCCCAGCTATTTATTCATTGTTTGTTATTTTGTGAGTTGTAATATCTCTCAGTTGAGAGCAGAGTAATGAATTCATTCGTTTATTCGTTCATTCATACATTCATATGTGCAGCACGCCGGCAGCACCAAGCCTGCCTACACCCCCCAACCTCACATATTGACTTGGTGCTCAAGATGGGGGGGGGGGCGGATCCAGGATTTGGGAAAGAGGGGGGCACCCTGTGTTAATAAA
>NMRB01001901.1:86591-105160 GCA_002633025.1 Notospermus geniculatus | reverse complement strand
GAAAGATTGTTACCGGTACACAGAAACAAAAGTTTTTATGGTTACATATGTACAATTTTAACACTTTGTTTATTTTTCGGTAATTGTACACCGAAATATGCAATTGTACACTCTTTTTAGGGAAATCTGGCATATTGTACACCAAAATATACCATTGTACACATTTTTGGGAAATTTCTTCCCCCAAAATTGAAAAAGGGGTAGGCATGTCTGGTATAGTATTGAATTGGATTTTTCCCATCAGGGCTGATAGATTATACCAGAGCACTATTGACCCAGGTACCAGAAGTATGGCATGGTTTAGAACTTAGAAGAGGCCATCTCAAGCTACTCATGTTCCTCACTTGCAGCTTGGTCTTTTATTTGCCTTTGCAAAAAATACGAGGCTCTATGGCTTACTGTACAATGCGACGGATGTGAAGAGTCAGGGACGAATAATAATTCCATATGCTCTGCCTGGATTCAAACCCTGATGAGATACATGTACACACACACACAGCTGCAGCAGCAGCAACTAGAGTCTATAGGCCTATGTCTTGATAGTATCATCAATAGGCTTCGGCACCATTGATTCACAGGCCCTAGTCTCAATGCTAGCCTCTGTCCCTTCATGTTGTGTTACAAGAAAAAAATGTGTCTTTTTTAGTACAACTATTTTCCACTTTTCCAGCTGCACCTAAGGTCATCTATGCTTCAAGAACTCATTCTCAGCTCTCCCAAGCCATGCAAGAATTGAAGAGGACACAGTACAGGAGGTGAGTCTACCAGTTTCTTGGTGCTGAACATGTCCGTCTAAACTTGACAATGAACGTCTAAACTTGACAATGAGAATGAAAAATGAGAACGTCTAAACTAACACGTTTCTAAACTAACATCTTGTCCTTTTTGTTTCAGTATCAAAGCAGTTGTCCTTGGTTCAAGAGAGCAGATGTGCATACATCCACAAGTTTCAAAGGAGACAAACAGCAGTGCAAAGGTAAGGCTTGCAAATACAAAGAAATTGCAGTGTTTTGACCAAACAGTGAAGCACTGTTATATCTTTATGAAAAATTCATATGAATTGCTCTGGCTGTTTGTGTTGAGAGTGGCATCATTTTAGGCTTCTTTTATCAATAAATGCTCAATTTTTTGTTGGAAAAATGACAAATACAAATCAATTTGAAAATAAAAATTTAGAATTATATTGTTAGTCTCTTCTTTATAGATAGGTAAGTGCATGGAGCAATATCGGTGGTTTTATCAGGCAGTCAATTACATGGACACGAGGGTCGGTTTCACATGGGGCATTGAATGTGCAAGGTACAAGAGGCTCTTGCATTCTGTCATTCTCATTGTCATGATTTCGAGAAGTGAAGTCAGTAACACGTGTGGTGTTGGGTTGTCAGAGTGAGCAGCGGTAACATCACCTTTAGCAGTCCTGAGATCATGGGTTTGAACCTGACCAAATACAAATGGCAGGCTGGCCTATAGCTCCTCTGTATTGAATTTTATGGCATTTTCAATGTATTAGGAGAATACTGGGAGAGGTGTCATATAGTCTCGTGAATTTCCCAAGATAGTTGACTGATGCATGTACCGGTACGTGCTTCAAGGAATCAAAGTGTAGTTTTCAGCACACATTGAAAAAACTGCAGGCAGAGCTCTAATGTATAGAGGCTATGCACGTGAAGTCATCAGCAAGGTGACGCCATGTTGGATGGAACGTTGTGACATGCTGACGCAGTGCATCTAACCACGTGCTCCGTCCATTTTCCATCCAACACGTGGCGTCATACCCATTGATGACGTCATTTGATGACATCAGTGCATAGCCTCTATTCACATAGAGCAAAGTACATTTTACACTACACTAACGGAGGGCGTAAGCACTTTTTGAATTGAATACAGTGTGGCTTTAAGTGGTGGAGAGGGTGATTCCCGCTGACATCGTAGATTTCCCCCAATACACCATTTTCTACATTGCACAGTTCATGCCTAAGGCCATATAAAATTAATAAATAGATTCTCATCACTAGGATTTCAAAAATTTGGCAGGGAGGCGAATTTATATTTTATATTTTATATTTTNACCCCTCCTTGTCCTTTCTTCACTCAGTTTGTATTTTCTGATGTAGGGACCATCAAATTTGCTGACAAGCAAATTTCACAGTTCTAGTTCTCATTGTCATGATTTCAGGAAGTGAAGTCAGTAACACGTGTGGTGTTGGGTTGTCAGAGTGAGCAGTGGTAACATCACCTTTAACAGTCCTGAGATCATGGGTTTGAACCTGACCAAATACAAATGGCAGGCTGGCCTATAGCTCCTCTGTATTGAATTTTATGGCATTTTCAATGTATTAGGAGAATACTGGGAGAGGTGTCATATAGTCTCGTGAATTTCCCAAGATAGTTGACTGTTGCATGTACCGGTACATGCTTCAAGAAATCAAAGTGTAGTTTTCAGCACACATTGAAAAAACTGCAGGCAGAGGCTATGCACGTGACGTCATCAGCGAGGTGACGCCATGTTGGATGGAACGTTGTGACATGCTGACGCAGTGCATCTGACCACGTGCTCCGTCCATTTTCCATCCAACACGTGGCGTCATACCCATTGATGACGTCATTTGATGACGTCAGTGCATAGCCTCTATTCACATAGAACATAGTACATTTTACACTACACTAACGTCGGAGGACGTAAGCACTTTTTGAATTGAATACAGTGTGGCTTTAAGTGGTGGAGAGGGTGATTCCCGCTGACATCGTAGATTTCCCCCAATACACCAGTTTCTACATTGCACAGTTCATGCCTAATGTTGCTTCATGAGGGGTAGCTATGATGTCATAGTGATGCTTGCACTCCTAAAACAATATTCTTAAAATAAAAGTGAATGAAACAGACAGGGTTTCCGCCACAAAAAAAAATGAGGGTACGGACAAAAAAAAATTTGTTGAAAAATTGAATTTTGAAAACTTTTTTTTGAATTTTTTTTTATTTTTAAAAGGTTTTACAAGATGTTTGGTGCCGTTTTAGGCGTATTTTGAAGCATAAAATCCCCACGCCGGTCATGCCGGTTGTTTGGTTTCGTCCGGCATGTCATGGAAAAATGGTTACCCAACGTTTTTGAGGGTACGGATCCGTACCCTGGAAAAATTTAAGGGAACGGAATTTTACCCTCTGGCGGAAACCCTGACAGAAATGCTTGGCATTAATCCATAGTATCAGTTATGATATTAAGTTGCACTTACATGTATTTTGCTACATGCTGTAGAACCGTGCAGCACCAATCAACCCTGTTATTCCACCCACTCATTCAGTCTCCATTTACGTGCTACGGCAATAGCCGCTGACACAGCAATCATCACAAGTGGCATGATTCTCCGACCAACGTCTGGCAATGAGTCACCTCATCTGATCAGAGAGGATTCTGGAACTAATCCATCGGGAATCACTGCATAGGTTTAGAATGTTCGATGTTTTGCTATTAAACTTTTTCTAGGTGAATTATTTTGTTTCACTTGCACTAGTTGATCTTTCAGTTATTTCACCATTCTTAAAAATGTGACCCGCCACAGCCAAACCCGGAATAAGTCGCTCTGAGCTTGACAGATTGGGACAGAACAGGCCTTTATATTCCCCCAAATTAACGACGTTTAACATCGGAGCCCAAATTAAGGGCGCCCAAATTTGAGTCTTGTTTTACATTTAACCCTTTCGCTGCCGAATCATTTTTCAGAAATTAGCCACTGAAATCTAATTATTTGCTACTATAAAGCATGCACTGTTAGCCTGAAGAAGATAGGAATACTTTGTAGGGAATGGTCTAAGCTTTATCCTGGTGACTTTTTTTTCGACTAATTTGCATATATGACGTCACCAGGAGCCGCCATCTTGGATTTTTGGTAATTTCAAAAAAATCCCCACTAAAGTGTGGCTTGCCACCTTGGCAATAAAGATACTTGAATGCTATCACTGTGAATACATCTTATACAATGATAACNTCGCCCCCGGGGGGGGGGGGGGGTGCCACCCCGCACCCCCGCAAGATACAAGCAAAATTTTATCCCAAAAATCCTGTACCCAGCACCTCAAAATATGTCTCAAATGATGGCGCATATGCCACGCCATCTTACGGCGGCGCCTAGAACTACTATCGACGATCTATTGAGCAGCCTGAATGCTATCAATCAGGGGAACTGTTTTATGTCGCATTTATGCGACATTGGCAGCGAAAGGGTTAAATGGGAATCTCAGATGCGTAGAAATGGCGTCTTTTATCCTCTATTTTCAAAAAATTTTCTAACAAGGGGGACACCCCCCTCGCGCTACACCCCGATCGCGCCTTCGGCTCTCTGATGGGGCCTTTAGCCCCATATCACTGTAATCAGAAATAGCCCAAATTAGGGAATATAAAGGCCTGCAGAATGTTTGTCAATTTCAATATTGTCTGTCTATTGTGAAATCTGACTGACTCTCTCTATTAGGCCTATGCCATGATCAGGATAAATGAAGGCCAAACTGAAGCTACATGGCCGGACATATCACAGACATGACAGACCAAAACACATGTATGAAAGTATTGCAATGTGTGCAATCTTGGGAACAGATAGATCACGCTTCCAAATCTGTCATCTGCACACTTTTAATTTTGCCGTTTTTTCAGACATCCGTGTTTTTAAGATTGGGGTCAATAAAATAAGGCTTTTTTCCAATTTTATTTTTTTCCAAAAAGCCCAAGACTAAGATCGCAGGTCCGCCAAACAAGTGCCGGTAATAAGGCGAGACTTTTTTTATACCTTGGTTAGCGTGCCCGCCGCTCCGTGAATTCCCGAAAAAAAAAATAAATAAAGTTTTATTTTTGGCCAGTTAGCGTGCCCGCCACACTCGAAATCACCGAAAATCGGAATAAAAAAAATTTTTTATTTTATTTTTTTCCCGCCCGCCGCCGCCGCCGTCATGGCCGTGGATATGGCATGCATGGTGGACGCAAAACTGTGGAGTGAGACATTTGGACCAATCAGGGTCGTCGTTTCATTCGCAGTGCGGTAGACTGAGTGTAGAAGGCCATGTGTTATACATGAAACGACGACGCGACATGCACGATGATGGCGACTTGGTTCTCCGTGATAAACCACTTGAGCCCTGGGAAATATCGTAAACGTTTGGTGAATGGTTTCGCCTCTGAAACTGTCGGTGATGTGGTCCTAAAAGTGTTGACGATGAGGATGAGGAGCTACCGAACTATATCATGTATATTGCAAACTGGCAAATCAATGGGAAATGTCAATGGAATTTGGGGTAATAAGTTGGAGACAAAGTAACTTTATTTCGAAATAAAATTTTATTTTTATTTTTTCCTCCTCTCCACTCCTCCTACAGAAGGCTTCTGTGAAAGCTGAAAATAAAATTTTATTTTTATTTTTTTTTCGCCCGCCTACGGATCTCCTTGGATAAAAAAGCACGCTAACCAAGGAATAAAAAAAGTCTCGCCTAAAAAAGATGGCCTAACTAAAAAGTACAGCCTAACTAAAAAGTACAAACTAAGGAATTGTCTTGGGCCTATTTAAATGCTTTATATTCAACAGTTACTGCTTGAATACTCTTTGTGAATTCAGCCCATTTTGCATAAAAATGACATAAGTTTCTGAATATGACTTCTGGGAATTGCTACACACATTCTGGAAAAGTTTGAATGAAAGGATGTTGAAAGATTTACCAATATCTTTCTTCATTCACACGATCACAGTTGAATTTTTCAACCAGGTCTTCCAGGTGAAAGAAATGTTCTCAGTACCATAGATTGTACTGACAACGCTTGAGGCCACAGCTCTGTTGCTGGCAACGGCATGTATGGAATGAATATCGTTGACGTGTGAGCAAACTCAAGACTATTGATCCCTGCTTCAAGTAGAACTTGAGCCTGTGTACCCCAATATTCTGCTCATTTGTCGATATTAAATCAGTCTGAGGTGGTACTCAGGCAGTCTCTCCACCTACCCTAATTATCTTGTGCTGATTTATAAAGAACTCATTGCATCTGAGCATTCTATGCTTTCAGTGACATGTCCTTTCATATCAGGGTTATATCTAGGATTTCAGAAGGGCATGGTGCAAACTTTGTGAAAAGGGCACTTCAACCTAGAAAAGGGGACTTTTCATTCGTGTCATTTCTACTAACGGAATTTGAGAGGCTTGTCAGGAAAAAATGTCTTTATAACTCCAGTCAACAGCCAATTTAAGGCAGTTTCTAAGGTGATACGACCAAACGGGACCATGGCAGAGGGTCTGGGAGGTACTAAAACCTTTTTTTAAAATTTTTTTTAAAGGGGCACAGTGTCGCCCTAGGGGGTTAAAAAGGACACAGCGGCTCCACGGCATACCGCCGCTCTAAAATGGCCTAGATATAACCCTGCATATTACAAGAGTTCCGGGCTGACCAGAGATTTTGCTGGTCCTAAGTACTTGAAAAGTCCTCAAATTTGAAAGAATGAAATTTCAGTCCTGAAAAGAACTTAAATTTCATAAAATGCTGTAAAACTCCTACTCCTAAATATCTGTCAAAGAGGGAAAAATGAATTTCCTGTGAATGTTTTGCTCCATTTGCTGTGGAATTATCAATGAGAAGTTTGTTGAAGGAGCACGGTATTGGATCTCAAATGCGTTATTTGACTGCCGACGTAGAGGGAGCCACCTAGCGGCAGTAAGACGAACTACAAAAATGCATTACAAAATGTACGTAGTAAATCGGGTCAATTCGCCGACAGCGTAGTTAGTCCCTGGGTTGGAGAGTGGCGCGGTGGTGCCGGGTGTTGAGAAAAAGTGGCAATTACTTGCTCCTTTAGTTTCTCCCCAAGTGGCGAAACTGGAGTGAAAGAATCACGTGATTGGCAATCGTCGCTTCGGTGTCTGGCATTTTAAAGCCCCACTGTATTGAATTTTATGATATTTTCAAAATGTTAGGAGAGTGCACATAGAGGTCTCATGGCCTCCTTAGGTGCCCAAAATGCTTGCCTCCATACCAACTTCAGAGAATCAAGGCCTAGTTTTCAGCACAGATTAGAAAAAAACGACAGGGAGAGCTCTAATGTATTCAGATGGAGCGTAGTGCATTTTACACTACACTGACATCGTGCACTGACGTCGAGAATCGCGGCGATGATTTGTGCTTTTCAAGTTCAATAAGGTGGGGCTTTAAGGGTTAAGTCATTGGCTTTGAGCCATTCTTCCAACCTATACTTTATAGGGCCTACATGTAGCTTCAGAGAGCAATCTCAATTGTCTAGACATCATTCATTCAGAGCATGTGACGGGAAAATCCTGGGAGTGGCACTCTGGCAGAATCGTATGATCCACAGTTGGAGAGATTCTCTGATCATGTAGGATCAAATAACTGAAAATTATCCTTGGTCAAATTGCCTTTGAGCAGAATAGGAAATTGTGTCTGCATTGTAATAATTCACCATTTTTGCTGCAAATTTTTATATTTCCAACGAAGGAGAAAATCCCACATCATCTCTCATTGTCTCAGAATCTGACCTCAAAATGTTGAATGAAATCAGCTGCAGTGTTTCCGCCAGAGGCTGTACTAAGGGTACTATGCTAGTACCCTCAAGGGCACAGAAAAAGGCCATTTTCTTTAATTTTAATGGGGTTTTTGCTGATTTTGAAGAAATTAATACCAGTGCCCTCAAAAAGATTTATGGCAGAAACGCTGAGCTGCCATCTCAAACCTTAAGTGTTCATGAAATTTTCCCCACAGTGATATCATTTCCCTTACAAAGTTATGGAATGCTTTTAACATTACAAAAATGTATAACTCCCTAATGGCAATGCTTCTGTAAAAATCAGTCAATTTCGTGTATTCGATGTCTGCCAAGTGAAAATTTTATGAAATCTCTCTGAGTCTGAATCTGAATCCAAATGGATGGGCTGGGCTCCTCATGTACATTTTACATGGAATGCATCCGACTCCAAACAACTGGATCCCCAATCCAAGTGTCTGATGAATATATGATTAACCACAACCAGTTGCATTCAGGATTCTCCCCATGCTTAATTTCCAAACAAATAAAATGAAAAATCAAAACGTTTCTCAGCAGACGACAGGAAAATCTCACACTTACCTTCAGGGCGATGTACCTGCTTACATACAGACGTCTGAGGCCACAAAAATAAATCCACACGATTTACTGCTTATTAATATTCAAATGTGGAACAAATTTCAACCTAAATGTATCCGATCACAACTGTGGAAAAACCTATTGTGTATCCAATGATTTTTTGCCGTTCTAATCACAATAAATCCTTACCGGTTCGATCCTCGNAGATATGACGATTCCTGAATAAGGGGGGTCAAGGTCAAAAAGGGGTCAAATGACCCCCTTAGGATGGTCGGAAAAATTGTTACCGTCCATTTTCATGAACCTTGTGTCCAACAGAAGCAAAAAATACCTTTATCTCAATTTGGGCATTAAATTCCTACGGGATGACATGGTGAACCCCACTATATCGTCTCTGTCTGATTGCCAGCAGTCACTTTAAGAAGTTGACGGGAAAGGCTTGGCCAATTTTTATCAGCGTCTATGATAGAAAAATGTGTGTTTTTGAAACCTTGAACTGTTGTATCTGAAATTGATAGGCAATTCTTCAGGTCACTGTTGTGTGCTGTAAAGGGAGTTTAATTTTGGTAACCAGACAGCCGAAAATGTACGGCTGCAGAGCTCGGAAGACCTGAGCAACTATGATTCAACTCCTGTTTCCTTGAGAACTGAACAACTACTTCCATTTTCATTGGAAGAAGGGGTATTATGTTAATCAATGTGAAGACATTTCAGCAGAACAGAAAGTACCAGTACTATGTGTGTGCAGTATTTTGCAAAATACTCTGTCATGTCTGTTCTTGTAGCCCGCCATCCATCGTGGCCCTCGGGGGTAAATTGATCATTGGCTGCCTGTCACCTGTGTCTGTCTACTACAGCTTTTGATGGCAAATTACTCAGCCTTTTACTTCCTACTCCTGAAAACGGTGACAGGTACAGGTGCATGAGCACAAGGCCTATGCCATTCTCTGCAGGCCTGCTCCTTCAAAAACAGTGATACTAGCGAAAGGAGTGTGAGCAAGGCCTTTGCCATCCTATGAACTTGTTCTGAAAACAGCAACGGGTACAGGGGATGAGCACAAGGCCAGTCCTCCTGAAAACATCGACAAGTACAGGTGCATGAGCACAAGGTCTCTATATGCCACCTTATGAACTCCTGAAAACAGGTGAGCACTAGGCCAAACCACCTTATGCTCCTCCTGAAATAGCAACAGGTACAGGTGCATGAGCACAGGGCCAATCCACCTTATGTTGTTCCTCCTGAAAAACAGCAACTGGTTCAGTACTTGCATGAGCACAAGGCCTTTGCCATCTTCGTTAACAATTGTGATAGCTACAGGTGTGCATGAGCACAAGGTAAAAGCCACCTTACGAAGTCATGAAAACTGCAACACGTACAGGTGCATGAGCACAAGGCAAAAACCACCTTATGTTCCTTCTGAAAAACAGCGACTGGTTTAGGTGCATGAGCACAAGGCCTTCAACCATCTTCGTTACCAATTGTGGTGGTTACAGGTGTGCATGAGCACAAGGCAAAAGCCACCTTACGAAGTCCTGAAAACTGCAACAGGTACAGGTGCATGAGCACAAGGCCAATCCACCTTATGTTCCTCCTGAAAAGAGCAACTGGTTCAGGTGCATGAGCACAAGGCCTTTGCCATCTTCGTTACCAATTGTGATGGCTACAGGTGCACGAGCACAAGGCCAATCCACCTTATGCTCTCCTGAAAACTGCAACAGGTACAGGTGCTTGAGCACAAGGCCAGTCCACCTTATGCTCCTGAAAAGAGCAACTGGTACATGTGCATGAGCACAAGGCCAAGCCACCTTATGCTCCACCTGAAAACTGCAACAGGTGCATGAGCACAAGGACAATCCACCTTGTTGTTCTGCCTGAAAAGAGCAACTGGTACAGGTGCATGAGCACAAGGCCAAAGCCGTCTTCATCACCAGTTGTGCTAGGTACTGGTACATTCATGAGCGAAAGGCCCATGCCATACAATGGTGTTTGAATTGATTTTGACAGAGCTGGCTTCTTCCACGATACTTTGACATAGCGTGGGTGGTGTGTTACATGTATCATTTAAATTGGTATATTCGTATTCTGTCATTTCCGGAAAGACATTGTGTGTATTGATCACATTTGTCCCGCTTCTAATGGTAGTCAATGCACGATGTGGTTTCCTCGTCCAATGGATTTTCAACCCCAGACAAACCTGGTGAAACAAGTGCTATATGAGTCATTGCTGTGTGATGCCATTAATTATTGGTTTGATTGAGAGATATGGACGTGTTGGTGGCAGCGAGATGATGTCACCAACCTGACATTGTTGTACAACGGACTTCGGCTGAATGGGCATTAATGAAATGTTAGATCCAATGACGTTTACTGGTGTTAAACTGACGTGGCACCTCCCATGATGGACACCTCTGCCAGGAAGACACCTCTCCATTACGGGCAGCAAAGTGCAGACCCACTTGGGCCATCTCTGTTCATTTTCACCTCTGTAATCAGGACACCTCTCAATTAAGGACAGTCTTTTTCAGTCCCAAAGGTGTCCTTAATAGAGGGGTTCCACTGTATCAGATTTCATACTGAATGAACAAATTTTATATCAAAACGATAGAAGCATCACATGAATCTAGGGAGAAGAGTCAAGTATTGATTGGGACTAGATTTTGATCTGAATGAGTCAGATTTCAATCGACTGTCAAAGTTATTGATGTGAGCTGTCTAGACAGATGTTAGTGGGCTTTGTTCGTTGTAACGATAAACTGCTGCAATCTATGGCTGAATGTTGAGCTGCTATGTTTTCATACCTGAATTTTTGATCGTCACGCTGATACACCATTAAACTGAAATGATATTGGCGCCTCAGTAGGCTGGTGCCATGGTGCTCTGTTGTGGGGGGGGGGGGGCTTTCAGAGTGGTACATTGGCAATGGACACATCAGTGCCTGTCACCTCTGAGGTTGTGGTTTCGAAATCTGGTGGGACCTACTCTTCATGTGATGGAGAGGATGACTCCAGGATGGCCGATCCTTTCTCTACCGTAACTTAGCGTTTTCATAATGCCCCGCTTTCAATTACGCTACGAATGCCCCGAATCGCCCCAAATCTGAAAATGTCGAAATTCGTGGCTGATCAGGTTGAAAAATATCAAGAGTGGGTTAAGAAACAAGTACGAATTCAAAGAATCATGTAAGAATTGTACGAAGGTACGACTCACTTTCGAATATTTGTGGCTGATATGTAGTTGATGAATTCGTACTACATTCGGGACATTCATGCCTCGATTACGAAGCTGTTACGGACGATAAGAAAGGGTTACAAAGTGTTTACGATACATCTATAAATTTGAAATTTGTGAACCCTCCCACAAAAGTTTTTGACAAACAAAAACTTTTGTGGCGGCTCAACGAACTCATGCGAACTGTACGAATGTTTAGGAATCAACTAAGCCCCATTTAAGAACTGCAAGAAACGTTTGAGAATTATCTACGAACCAGACAAATTTCCGATTCAGGACGATTCAGGATATTCGTAGCGTACATGTAAGTGAAAGCGTGGCATTACATTAGGGAGGTTGAGATCAGCGACTTATCACGGATCCTTATACCTACATGTATACGGATCGAAATGTACACAAAATTTGCCCTCGTTGTACAGAATTCGATCCGTATACGTATAAGAATCCGTGATAAGTCGCTGATCTCAACCTCCCTAATGAATCACAAAGTTGTAACTTATTCTTTTGCTTTACTTTTCAGGTTTTCATGTGTCGAGCCAAGGTGTCTGCCAGGACTTGTCACTTCTACAACAATGTTGACTGTAAGTATACTTCCATCCGTGCTTCGTTATTCAATGGAAAGTAATGATACAGCATCATTAGAGGCCTTAAGATCCGTCACGTCGCCGTCCCGGTCCCCGTCGTGATCCCATTTCTGCGTCGTACGTCATCAATCGGTGGGGATTCCTCCGCGTGTAGGAGGTTGCGGCCGACTGTAATACGTCAAGGAAGCTCTGATGACGTGAGTAAATTTCCAACTTTCCGTTGTGAATTTTGACCAGTTTACTATCGAATTTTGGGTATGCTTAAGGCATATACTTTTGCTTCAAGTCTCCCAGCGTGCCAACAACACGTGTATTTACTCAATCTTTCAATAGATTCACGACAATCGATGGCTTTTCTGATGCACCAAAAACTGTTCCGTGTTCAGGAATCAGCAGTGCATGACGCTGTGACGTTGTTTGCCCACGATGGGGACGGGGATGGCGACGTGACGGATCTTAAGGTCTCTATTTATGAAATCAAGCCATGCTCCTGAGGTTGCGCGCTGACATGGCTGATGGTTCCTTCAACATGTTAACGGTGGTGCAAATGCAGCCCTAGACTTGTTGCTCTCTTCTTCTTGTTTATTCATGAGTTTACTGGTTGAATACTGATGAGGATGAGTAACCGAAGGATGCTGAGGGAATTTATGATGACTGCGGTAGATTTCCTGTGGAAATCCGTTTATTCTCACTCTCAGATGGTTGTTCCTTCGCGACGACCAGTTTGATTTGGGGTCAGTTTGAAATCGTCTCACTTCTGTTTGTTGACTTGGTTTGAAGGAGGTCAGTCAACATTAGGATGAGAAGATGATTCAAAAATATTGGCTGCATCAAGATCTTAAGCTACGTTTACCTGACACGCGGTAAGCAGAATCCGGATCGCGGAAACAATACGGAATAGACATCTGTTCGCTCCTAGCTATTTCCATTCATCCATTAATATCTGCATGTCCAACGGGTTTTCCTAGACCGCCTCACAAATGTCATTGCTCACAGCTCAGTATTAAAAAAAAGATATGTACATGTATTCACTTTGAAATGGTCATTACATGTAATGGCCTATAAATGTACTTTACAATTACACCAGAATACGTGGAGTATGGGACCCTTTTTACGTGTTTTAATGTTGAATTCAGTTAATTTCAGAGGAACCCAAAGAGAGAGAGTTAATGGTTCTATTTTATTGACAAACGAAATGTAGAATTTGTACGTCTTGTGAGAAATACCTTGCGAAGTATTGATTGACTAACAAAGGTAGGATATTTATGAGATAGCCTTTTCCCTTGGGATAAACTTGTCAGGGAAGTCTTCACCATAAACAGATGAGGGTTCGCTAATTCAAGCTGACAACTCATAGAATATGTAGTAAAGAAAACACTCTGTCTTGGTGGTTAGAACCAAAATGTATCATTAAGTGGCGTGCCTAGAATATTTTGTTTGAATTTCTATGTGGATCTACCGGTAGACGAAATTACTCCAAAAAGGTTGCAAAGAGATTGTTAATTTTGTGGATGTGAAGGGAATGTTGGTTTATATTGTTCATACAAAGAGGAAGTTGAAGAGTATTGGTGTTGTTGATGCAAAAAAAAATGCAGAGGGAATGTTGATATTTTTAATACAAAGAGACTGTTGATGCTGTTGTCCTAAAAGAATACAAAGAGAATGTTGATATTGTCAATACAAAGAGATTTGATATTGTTGATACAAAAAGTTCAGAGAGAGAATGTTGATACAAAGAGACCATTTGTTGATATTATTGACACAAAAAGTACGTGGTATAGGGAATGTTGATATTGTCAATACAAAGAGACTGTTGATATTGTTGATACAAAAAGCACATAGAGAGAAGTCAGGCCTTTATATTCCCTAATTTGGGCTATTTCCGTTTATTGGTATTGGGCCAAAGGCCCCATTGCGCGATCGGGGGTGGGGGAAGCGTGAGGGGGCTTCCCCCTCGTTAGAAAATTGTTTGAAAATAGAGGATAAAAAATGCCATTTCCAAGCATCTGAGATTCCCATTTAAATGTAAAACAAGACTCAAATTTGGGCGCCCTTAATTTGGGCTCCGACGTTAAACGTCGTTAATTTGGGGGAATATAAAGGCCTGGAAGTTGACACAAAAAGATTGTTGATATTGTTGATACAAGGAGACTCTTATGTTGTTGATACAAAAAGATAGAATGTTGATTTTAATGGTAGGCCTACAAAGAGACTTGATTTGTTGATGTGGAGAGAATGTTGATTTGTTGATCCAAAAGGATGCAGTTGATTATGTTGATACAAAGTCAAAGAAATGTTGATATTGTTGATACGAAAAGGATGCAGAGGGAATGTTGATTACATGTATTGATAGTGATACACAGAGACTGTTGATTTGATAAAAAAAGTGCAGAGGTCGTTCATACAAAAGGATGCAAAGAGAATGTTATTATTGTTGATGGAAAGTGAATGCAATAGGTGAATTTGATTTTGGTTCATTTCGGTCATATCTTGCTGTGACAATGCCCTCAGCAAAATGCATGACCTGTTGCTTGCCGCCAGAATCAATAAAATGATCGAGTATGTGATGCGTTGCACGCGTCCTACAAAGCCATTTATCTGCGGATCACTTCAAGTCATCTCACCAGTTTTAATGGAAATTAATGTTCAGTAACTGCTGCTTCTAGAGCGTGATAATGCCTTTCCCGGGATCATGACTTCGACTGATGCGAAAATGGTGAAGTCTAAACACGAGTCTCTATAGCAACAATCTGACTCTGACTCAGATAAATTCGTTGGTATTTGTCTCCCTGGAATTGCGCTGCTGATTTGGTTTTGGGTAAACATTGCGTGGCAACATTTTTGCTTTTGATACATTTTGTGAATTTTTTTCTTATCATGTTGTTTGTTCTTATACCTCGTTACCAATAAATTCTCCAGGGTATTTTTTTCCTATCGAAATGAGAGTAATGACATACAATCATACTAGCCGTTGGCTTACTTGTGGCTTGCTTGAGGACTCACCTACCACTACATGTACACTACCACTAATACACGCCGTGGTAGACATGGTAGAGACTCCACAAAAACTCCAGTAAGTTTAAAAATGAAGAGATCATCTCATACAACTGCTTTCGTAGTCTTCAGTTTTGATATCAACAGGTTGTTTTTGGCAAAACTGACTGTCCAGAGTCTGACTGGCTTATAAATGAAATGGTCCAAATGTCTTGTCAAGGCTTTCCCTGTTGAATGAAGAAAGTATCCCATTGAAATGTTTGCCCTACATTTAAAAAATCAAAACACCAAACAAAAGTTCTTGGTTTACCATTTTGTTCTCTTGTCAATAACATATTGTCAGTAACATTTGGCTTCAACAGTACACACCTCTCTCTATTGAGGACACCTTGGGACTTTCTGGTGCTGTCCTTAAGTGAGGATACCTTGGGACTGTCTGGTGCTGTCCTTAAGTGAGGTCACCTTGGGATTGTCTGGTGTTGTTCTTAAGTGAGGATACCTTGGGACTGTCTGGTGCTCTCCTTAAGTGAGGACACCTTGGGACTGCCTGGTGCTGTCCTTACGTGAGGACACCTTGGGACTGTCTGCTGCTGTCCTTAAGTGAGAACACCTTGGGAATTGTCTGCTGCTGTCTTTAAGTGAGGATACCTTGGGGCTGTCTGGTGCTGGCCTTAAGGAAGATGTCCTCAATACAGAAGTCAAAATGAACAGACGTGACCACAGTAGACCTCTACTCTAGTCTTCTTGATAAAGGAAGGTGACGTCCTGGCAGAGGCGTCCATTAAGAGTGGTTCTACAGTATAAGTTTTCACCATCATTGCCAGTCAGAGACGTTGGGTGATTCAGAATCTGAATATCCGCTGTCCGCCACGTCTTTGGCAAGAGCTCTTGGCCGTGAATCAACTTGTCAATATAAGCACTAGCTTTAGCCGTTGGCCAGTGATGGGTAGCCTAGCATTAGCACTAGCAGCCTTATTGAACGAGATATGGCCAATATTGTCAAGGTCAAAATCCATCTTTTACGCCACCGTCATCATCTTTATTACCTTATCAGGTGAACAGCCGTATGTGTTCTCATATGTCATAGCGAAGCTGTCATCAGTGATATTAGTTGTGGGCATCAGGGAAGGGCAATTCAATAAGAGAATTAAGTGGTAGCACGCATCTGGAAATCTCTGAGATCATCTATGCAACACATGTTTGTGAGCTGTGTGCTACCTCATCTCTGCAAGCATTATCAGGGGCGGATCCAGGGGGTATGTGGGGGGGGTTCAATACCCCCTCTTGGCGGCCATGGTGACCATTTGTTTAAAAAGCATTTCTGGTTTAAAGAAGAGTTCGGCGCACACAAAGGTGTTCCCACTGTATTGAAAACATCCAATCAAAGGCCTAATTAATCCCGTCCTCCACTAGACCCCAGGTGCCAAGCGACGTAACCAGAGTCATGGGCATCCCGAGGGGGTCGGGGGGCGACCGACCCCCCTCCCTTTGACGAACAGTGCCCTCACATTCAAAGCAGCTTAACATTTTTAGGAGGACACGGCCGATTGCTAAATGACCAGGGCCGATTGCTTTTCTGCCAGGCCCATAGGAAAGCCAGTGGGGGAGGGGACGGTCAGACCTACCCTGGCCTATTGACATGCAGCCATTGAAAGTTAGAACAATGGAAATGTGCCTTGTGTAAAATTCCCTGCCCCTCCAAATTTTCCGTTTCCCACTTTAAAATCGCGAACACTGTGCTTATCCAAACTGCTAAACATACCCCCCTGATACTTCAGACACTTCATCCAATTAAACCAAGCTCTTCCAATGGCATTTGTTTGTCCTCTGTATCATTAGAAAGTATCCTTGTAATAAAAAACACCTCTAAACTACTTCAACGTGATTAGAGTGTGTAAAATTAGACGATATGAATGCAGAAATCCGGCGATAATAGGTGATGATTACGGATCTTAAACTACCTCTGATAAAGCCGTAACATTGTAATTGCCTCCCAAGCGAGGGCTGTCTCACCTAATAAAGAGAATGAGATGGCATTGGTCCAGAACATTAATCACGTTTTACTGTGTTTGGTCAGTGCAGTGACTTGTTTAAACCCCATGGTTCGTGCTAACTGTGGTTTATGCCCTGGTAATGAAGAGGTTGCAGTGGCCATGGTCATATTTCACAAGTTTTGTTTTTTTTAAGTTGAGGTGCCCTGCTTTGAATTAGAGAGCCAGGGTGCGCGCTGGCCGTTCGCCACGTCGCCGACGGCGACTTCGTGAGCCATGTGGCGATGGGAATATGACCATCAATGGGCCATGCTGGCGAGAAGGTGTTTTTCAGACTGTGGCGAAGTCAAAAGTAGTTTTTTTGCGCCACGGCATGAGTAGAGTGGCGACATTTTGGTGAAAACCCATGACTTTGGCGAAGCAGCATGAGCAGTGCGCCATGCTGTGTGTCTACGTCAGCATTTTGTGCGTAGCTATAGGATTCTGGTCTCACCATACAGTTTTGGCTCCAAATCTCAATGCGGTCTATGTCATCACTATGTGTGTGTAGAATCTCTGGTCTCACCATACAGTTTTTGCTTCAGAATAGTACGGTATGTGTTTAATCTAGGCAGCTGCTGCTGATCAGTGATACTGTACTGCTGATAAATTTTGGTTTTCCTGTTAGTGTTCAATGAATTTTGATTTTCACTGTGGCTAATTGTGTGGCTAACTGATTTTCGCCACAGATAAACTGCACGGTGTGGCTAATCAGATCCCAGTGTGGCTAGCTGATTTTCAAGTCCCTTAGCCACAGTGGCTAAACCATTTCATGGCCCAGCGCACACCCTGGAGAGCTGAGCGCCAAATATGGCATTTGCTCTATGGACAACATTGGCAATTTTACAGTTGCAGGAGGAAACCAGAGGGCCGGAGAAAAGTTGCGTGCTGTCAAAGACAAGTTGCCTGCATACTATCTCATGACGAGTGCAACCAAACCGAGGATCGAACTTGGAAGTGGTTCAATGTGCTGATGTTTCCTGCGCACCACTCTTGGCAGCCTTGACGTTAAGCCTAGCGCACATCGGCCTTGCGACTGGAAGCAACTGAACACTACAGTCGCTATCGATGTACGCGTTCCGCACACATCGGTTACGACTGGTCATTGCGGCAACAAGTGGCACAATCCAGTCTTCAGTCTGGAGCGCGCACATCGAACAGGCAACTGAACTGAATGCTACACGGAAATTGTCGATGTCTTCCGATCGGACCATTCAGGATTCCATCACATGACCAGGTGTGCTCCACAAACAAAGGAAATTCATTGCCAGCAGAGCGCGCACGAGTCGAAAGCGACTGAAGACAACTAGAAGCAACGGTCGGTAACGAGTAGAACATGAGCAACTGGCTGGAACTAGCGGCAGCGGTCGGTAATAGCGTTGCCGGGGTGCGCACATCGGCCTGTTTGAGCATCTGATCAGTTGCTGCTGTTTCCAGCCAGTCACGGCCACTGTTGCAGGAAACGCCATTGCCGGTAGTTGCTTCTTGTCGCAAGGTCGATGTGCGTTAGGCTTTAGACAACAGAATGAGGCATCCTGCTTGACTTTGTACTTGAATACCCATTTTGTTTGCCATGGCTGAGAATCTTGTTGTGACCTTGTGGGCCCAAGTGTCTTTTACCCCCCCCCA
>NMRB01001901.1:45906-75052 GCA_002633025.1 Notospermus geniculatus | reverse complement strand
CTGTATGTTACAGACTATGTGGGAAACTGATGTGTCGCATCCCTAGTCTGCAAAATTGTTTGCGAACTCAAATTTTGACAACTTGTTATAACTTAATTAACTCCATCGTAATTGGTCAAAATGAACAATTTTTTCACAGAACGGGAGCATAAAGGTTGTAGCTAAAACATTTTGTTGACATCAATTAGTTACTTTTTGTCATGAATATGTTAGGATGCTTGTTTTCAAAGAGCGTCAATAAAGTCGGCATAGGTAGCCCCCCGCCTTAATTCTATTCTATTCATTTATTCCTGATCTCGGCCTTTCGGTGCAAATTCAGATAATCATTTTGAAAGTGACCGTATTGGCGTCATAACTGTGGAGCGCTGTTTCATGTGAAAAATTTCTATTCCACGGAGGCCCTCTCCTTGACCGTTGTGAGTCACGTAAGCAGTGTCAGTGTCATGACTATAATCCTGTCAGTAGAATATGACCTAGGCCCCTAGGGTTCAAGCCAGGACAGTTCCTGCAGACCAGCGAGGTGTGGAATAAATATTGGTCTTATACTGAGAACATGAAATAATATTGGGTTTCTAAGGTGAAAGACAGCTTCCTACCGGACCTATATAAGGGTTGCAAAATATTTTCCCTGGAAAACTGGCAAATGTTTGCGAAATTGGATTGTGGGATCCATCAGTTTTGAACAAATGTTGGTGAGGTATTTTCATAAGATCATCGTCAGTTGTCAACCAGCTCATCCATCTTCTGAAATACTAGTAATCAGCCAATGCAATACTGTATAGAACATTTCAGCCACCAGTTTTGCTGTACGACTCGCGGAATGAATTATCGTCTGCTTCACTCAGCCAAAAATCGATGAGTCATCCTCGTGGCATGACTACCGAGGCGATCTGTCAACTTGTTGCTGAGTTAGAATTTCCAAGAATTACCATGGAAACCGGTCTCCTTACTCATCTTTTTTTCTGATTTGCTGGTTTTATTTGACTGGTTTTGTAAGATACTGTAAAATTATGCATTAACCCTTTGTCGGCTAAATGCCGCTGTTTTCGCCTCTGAAACTGTGACAGTATGAGGTTTGGGATGTGAGATTTATTCACAAAAAATGCCTGATTTCCATGTTTTTGCTCTTTAAAGCAATACTGCTAGCGCTGGAGAAAGAGCTCGATGGACTGGAGATACCAACAAAGGGGCTGACAAAACCTGGGCAGTGAGTATTCAGAATTACAACTATCACAAATGACCATTTTACTAAAGTATCCAAGATATTTTGTTGTTCACAAGTTTGGCTGAAAGGGTAAATGTCGTCCTGGGTATATACAAAGATTACCCAGGATCTCAATCTTCACAAAAACAATACCCTGGGTGTAGTTTGGGTAGCCGAACATCACCCGGCTTCCGCAATCTGTGCCTAGGAACGAGTCCTATTTAGAAATCCCGTGGAATCTCGCGGTCTCGCGCCACGGTACTTGTTGAGTGTAGCTGTTCATGACATTCTTCAGGCGGTCACGTGACCACGGGCGAGACAACCACGAATCCAGGTGTCATACTACGATGCTGGGTGATGTTCGGCTACCGAAAGTACACCCAGGGTATTGTTTTGGTGAAGACTGAGATCCTGGGTAATATTTGTATATACCCAGGACGACATTTACCCTTTCAGCACAAGTTTGCCCTCTCCAGTTGGTGATTTAGAATTAGATACATGGCCAGCGTGTAGGTGGCATTGTTTGGAATTTGTGGGTCAGCTGTGGGACAAGAGAATTCATAATTGAACTCCTTGCCGTGTGCTGCAGTGTACATGAATGCTCATGTATGTAGTAGTCTATTATCAGTGTGGTAGTGTCCCACTGGCAAATTTTGGGCTGCTACGTTTGCAGTGATTCTCTGGCTCGCAGAAAAATTTTCAAAAAGTTCAAAATTTGCACGCGACAAAATTTTAGTCGAAGTTATATCGTATATAGTCGCACTCATGTCGTACATGGTCGTAGGTCTTGGTGATGGAAGAATGACCTCGATTGTCTGCGACTAGCTACGAGTAATGTGCGAAAAACTACGAGTATCTACGACCACCCAGGACTAACCTCGTCTACGCCTGCGAGTGTTCGACCAATCATCGACCAGTTGACAACTCGTGTTGGCGGTAAGCTTCGACAGTGTTCGACAAGGTACGAATACCTACGGATTGGCGACGCCAACGTGCAATTGGCTACGAAGCTCACGACCAATCAACGACTGTGTACATTTGAATTTCACCTATGGGAAACAATACGAATGCCAAATATCGCAGCATGTCGAGGGAATATTGCAGACTTCAGATTTGCCCCTTGTTGTGGGCAAAAGTCGCCAGTGGGACACTACTATTACAACTTCAGTGTTTGGCACTGGATATTTAGTTCTATAAAATTGTGTTGAGCAACATTTTCGGTTGTTTTTAACTTTGATGCTGCTGACTTTATAGAATTTTTGAATTCAAATCATCGATTCTCTTCAGCTTCATCTTTGAGCTTCTCGAGAAAGTCAAACTTGGCTTTGAGACGAAAAACTACTACCTTGATGTTATTGAGAAGATTCTCAATCATGTTACAAATGAAGGTAGGTTTCAGCTTTTTAAAACTGGCATATTTTGATATCTTGCCTCTTTAGCCTATATTTGCTTAACTGGTGTTGAATATTTTGTCCTAATACAGGCGCAGATCCAGAGGGGGTTGCGCCGGGCACTCACCTCCCCTTTTAGCCAAAAAATCTGTAAAATCGACCATAAATTCTGGAATTTGGCGCAAATTTCAATGTTCCTAGCACGGGGTGCCCCCTCTTTTCCAAATCCTGGATCCATTCCTTCTAATATGTGAATTCTGTTTAGAGGCATCCTACCATGCCTACTGCGGTTGGAGGTGCCCCCTTTTGTTGCAATGAAACACTAGAAACCGGTCTTTGTCACATGAACTCTCCTAGCAATAAATTTGAGGTTAAATTTTCTCTTTGAATTTGATTCTAGGTTCTCGTTTCCTAACCAAGGGAAATGGCATCGGCAAAATTGCCGACGTTATCAAGATCATCTTCAGTCGTGAACCTGAGAATATTACCTCTACATCCACGCATCAAGTTAGACTTGCAAAAACTTACAAGGTAAATTCATGTCAGCATATCTTTCTTTGCTTCATCCGTACTTGATGAATTCTTCTTCAAAATGAAGAAAATGTTGGTTGTATAGTGTTTTTCACATTGAACTGGCCAAAGGTACTTGGTTGAACTCAGGAATGTGACCAGATCACATTTACCAAAAGATAGTGGTGTTGCACAACACTGACTTGAAAACAGAGTATACATGTTGCACTTTCACGGTGTCAGCCAAAGCTGGTCAGCCATGAAACCGGCTGCATAGGGTTGTGTAACATTCTTATTTGTGATCACACCATCACAGTTTAGTGACAAGAGGTCAGCCAAGTACCTTTGGCCAGTTCAATGTCAAAAACACTTCATGATCAAAATACTTTTTTTTAAAGGTTCACATTGCAAAAGAGGTTCAAGACAAAAAGAAGACGAGAAAAGATCTTTGGACCAGTGCTCCAAATGCGGACAAAGTAGGTAGGTAAAATATTGGAAGCAGTGGTGTGAGTATTTATGCTTATTATTGTGAAAAGTATTGAGACAAGGTGTCATAATAAAACAAGACAAAGGGATTGGGAGCTAGCCCTTCTCAAGCTTTAGCCATAACAGCCAAATTTTCAGTTCTCATGCATTTTCAATATCGAATATAAATTCACACAAATAAAAAGGTTTTAAGGGCCATTTCCACTACTGCGGATTCCACCGCGGTTTGCGGCAAGCGGTGAGGTTTTCACAGGGTTTTGGAGAATGCTTCAATGGTTTAACCCATTGCCTGTGAAAACCGCACCCTTGCCAAAAACCGCGACGGAAAACTGTAGTGGAAACGGAGCTTTAGTAACACTCAGCCAGAAAGGAGGAATAGCCAATGGCCATTTCGTAGATACTGTCTCTTTAAAGTGATCCTAAACCGCGGGGGCGAGCGAGACAGCCTCGTTTTCATTTTCCCGCGCTACGCCAGTATGAATGAGCGCCTGTCAATCATCACGTCACGTGATTACTATGGAATTTACTACGCGATCACTGATTGGGCAAGTTCTGAATGAGTGACAGCTGATTGTCAATAGCAACATGGATGCCACCAGTTCGCCGAGTCGAGATTTCTCCTCGATTCAGGGGAGTTTTAGAGGATACATTCACGCATAAGAGCATGAAGAGTGTTCAATCCGACACGAGTGACATCATTAATGACGATGTCAGCCGGTATGCCAGGCAAGTTGGTCTTTTCTCGGAAGGAGCCCCAGAATTCGCTGACGTTACACCGGCACGGCGGCGAGATCCGCAGTCCGGCAATATGTTAATGATGCCATACATACAAACAACCTCCTCATTGTCTTAAAACGGAGTTCTTTCTTTATTATGAGCCACTTCGATAATGTCTGTGGACAATCCACAGCTGCTGGTCAGCATTTGCTACCGTTTAAGGTCGCCCTTTCCCTTCTTTCACTTCTCGCTTCGGCATCCTGTCTGCTGTGCGGTTTGCACGATTGACAAACTCAGTGAAGGTAGCGTACTGCGCATGCTCAGAAGCCAGGAGCGGAAATCGGAAGTTCCATTTTCGTGGGCGGTGAAAATGATCGGGTGCCAACTTTTGCTTGGCGGTTTAGGACCACTTTAAAGCCCCACAATATTGAATTTTACTGGATTTTCAAAAGTGTTGGGAGAATGCTGGTCAAGGTCTCATAGCATCGTGAAGTCCCCAAAATGCCTGCCTGATGCGTATTTCCGAGAATAAAGGCCTAGTTTTCAGCACACAATGAAAAAATCTGCAGGGAGGGCCGTAATGTATTCAGACAGAGCGCAGTACATTTTACACGTCGTGACGTCGTGCACTGACGTCATGAATCGCGGCGATGATTTGCGTTTTCCAGATTCAATACAGTGGGGCTTTAACATTCTACCACAATTCCTCTACCAATGCTGGGTTTCTGTTCCTCATTTTCAGGTCGTACCCTCAGCTACTGGTGCTTCAGTCCTGGCCACAGTATGGAGGACCTTCGGACGCATGGCGTCAAATGCATCATCCTGACAAGTGGAACGCTCTCTCCGATAGAATCTTTCAGCATGGAAATGGGAATGTAAGTCAGCGGTTTTCACTCACCCATCCATCAAGTATCGACTTTCGTACCTTTTCCTGAAACTTCTGACATTCTGATATGATTTTTCGTCCAATTTTTCAGTGAGTTTCCAGTCACCCTACAGAATCCCCACATCATTCAGCAACACCAAGTGTTCGTGGCTGCAGTGACAAAAGGTCCTGATAACAACAAACTCTTGTCAAATTATGACAACAGAAGCACAAATGAGTACCGTAGTTCTCTCGGAAATGCTGTTGGTAAGTAGGCCTACATATTATCAGCTTTTGGTCCAGATTACGGAGGTCCTTTCAGATGCAACTTCCTCAGACTGGAATCAAGAATAGAGGCATTGCAGTGACGTCATCCTGGCGGCCATTCTGGAGTACACAGGGTGCAGAGGTGTGAGCCGACCGTGACGTGACTTGAGTGAAGTGTGCCACGCCATTGTTTGACGTAACGTCATTGGGGCATGCACGACTCATTTTGCTGCACCTCTGCAGCATGTGTACTCCAGCATGTGTACTCCAGCATGGCGGCTTGTGACGTCATATGCAAAGTCTCTATGGGGGAAGCCCTTGTCAACTTAGCCAAAGCATTAGCGAAATTATCTAAACCTCCTAGAAGGAATAGCGAATTGCGATGTGGTGAGTGGGTAGCACCATCCCTAAAGCATGGTCGTAGTTTTGTGTGCGATGGTGAAAAATCTTTTCAGTGGAATTCTGCTCAAAATGCGAAGGACATTTTTGACCTTCCACAGCAAAACCAGGCACATGTCCCTTTTAGCTTGGCAGGTTGAGACCAAAATGTTCGTCAGTTTCAATATTGTCTGTCTATTATGAAATCTGAAACAATCTATTTCTTCCATTCTCTCCTGGTGTCATCTTAGTTTGTTTAGGCTCAACTTCTTAGCGACATGCGCCTGGTTTTGCTGTGGAGCGTCACATTTTGGTTCATACCTCTACTTTTCACTTCTGTTTCATTTCAGTGAATTTTGCAAGAGCTGTTCCTAATGGTCTACTCATATTCTTCCCTTCCTACCCTGTGATGACAAATTGTATCGAGTTCTGGCAGGTAGGCCTACTACTACTTTGCTTTCTTATGCACTATAAATCGTGATAATTCTCACTTCTGTTAACAGTGCTGGATTTTGCACACTGACCTCTACTGTTGAAAAGAGGATTCTATAAAAATAGACTCTATCACTCGAAAAGAGTGCAGCACCTGACGGGGCAGCGTCATGACGTCCCGCATGTCATTTCTGAACGCCATGACGTGACTCGAAAAAAAATCCAGTTGTTTCAGCGATCATGACGTCGGGAAACAATTAGATTTTTTGCCTCACGTCAAGACATCATGAAATGACATGCGGGACATCATGACACTGCCCCATCAGGTGCTGCACTCTTTTGGAGTGATATCGTCTATTGAAGCGTTTCAGGAGACGGGCATGCAACTTGAGATATTCAATAAGGCTCCGGCCAAATTTTTCTCCATGAATGATTTTATGGGCATATTTGCCAAATAGTGCAGTTATTCTGCTCATCAGCTGTGAATAGAAGAGTGCCCCCCTAGAAAATCAGTCTGCTTGCTCCATAGAGCTGCAGTGGCACATGTTGATTTTGTTGCATTTTGACAAGATAAACACTTTAAAGCCCCACTGTATTGAATGTGAAAAACGCAAATCATCGCCTCGATTCTCACACGACGTCAGCGTAGTGTAAAATGTACTACGCTCTGTCAGAATACATTAGAGCTTTCCCTGCAGTTTTTTCAATGCGTGCTGAAAATTAGGCCTTGATTCTGTGAAGTGCGTATCAGGCAAGCATTTTGGGGACCTTCACCAGGCTATGGGACCTCTATGTGCACTCTCCTAACTTTTTGAAAATATCGTAAAATTCAATACTGTGGGGCTTTCATTGACGACATCTATGGAATTTTTGTCCATCTATCTTTGCAGCAAACGAATATATTTAATAGAATAACCCAGTACAAAGCGTTTTTTGTGGAGCCAAAAATGAAGCTGGAGTTTCAACAAACCATGAACACATTTTATGAGAAAATCAATGATCCGAGCCTCAATGGTGCTATTTTTGCTGCTGTTTGCAGAGGAAAGGTAGGTCAGGCTGGCAGAATGGCCCAGTGGATACGTCAATCCTTGTCACCTCTGATTCATGAGTTTGACCCCCCAGTCAGACCCATTCTTCATGTAATGGAGAGGGTGACGCTTTCATAGTGCAGGTTTTCTTTGGGCATAGTGATTTCCTCCTGCTCTTACTATTTGCCCGGTATCGACTATGGAGTTGGTGACGGCACAATACTAGGAGCTGTCAGTGAGTTGACCAATAGGTGTCACTACGGCCCAATTCAATGCATATAGCGGACCCATTCATTCTTGATTGAGCACCAATCGATTGAAGTTTCTTTTGCATTGGTCCGCTAGAATTTTGGCTGCCATCGGCTGACTGCTCCTATTGACACGTAGTTTTTGATTCAACTTTTCAAGAGTTGATGATATTCCTCTTGTCGACCTATTTTGTCAATTTCATTCTACATTCTCTTTTAAAATCACGTTTTGCGTCATTCCTTGGAGGCAACAGCCCCCCCCCCAACCCAGGGTTTCCGCCAGAGGGTAAAATGGGTAGAATTCCGTTCCTTTAAATTTTTCCAGGGTACGTATCCGTACCCTCAAAAACGTTGGGTAACCATTTTTCAATGACATGCCGGACGAAACCAAACAACCGGGATGACAGGCGCGGGGATTTTATGCTTCAAAATACGCCTAAAATGGAACCAAACATCGTTTAAAATCTTTTAAAAATTAAAAAAAAAAAAATTTCAAAAAAATTTTTTTGGTGCGTACCCTCATTTTTAGCTCACCGGGGTGAGCTATTACAATGGTGGAGCGTCCGGTGTCCGTCGTCGTCGTCGTCGTGTTCCGTTAGCAGGGCATGTTTCGTAACCGCTGGGGCTATTGATCTGAAACTTGGTACATATATACCCCTAGGTCACATGACCTATGACACCAAGTTTCGGTCCGATATGACTCTTAGCTTGGCCACCAGGTGGCGGAAACCAAAAACACAAAAAGTGCAATAACTCCTGAACTAATGACTGGATCACCTCCAAATTTTTATCATAGGTGTATCTAATGAGGGTACATTACATACATAACGGGTTTTTGGTTTGACCTACGTTTCAAGGTCACAGAGGTCAAAGTTCAAAATTTTGCCTTTAAGTGGCACGTTTCGTAACCGCAGGTGCTATTGGCCTGAAATTTGGTACATATATACCCCTAGGTCAGATGACCTATGACCCCAAGTTTCGGTCCGATTTGACTCTTAGCTTGGCCACCAGGTGGCGGAAACCAAAAACACAAAAAGTGCAATAACTCATGAACTAATGAGTGGATCCTCTCCAAATTTTTATCATTGGTGCTTCTAATGAGGATGCATGACATAAGTAAGAGGTTTTTGATTTGACCGACTTTTCAAGGTCACAGAGGTCAAAGTTCAAAATTTAGTCATTTGGTGGCGCGTTTCGTAACTGCTTGGGCTATTGACTTGAAACTTGGTACATATACACCCCTATGTCAGATGACCTATGACACCACTTTTCGGTCCGATTCAATTCTCCGCTTGGCCACCAGGTGGCCAAAACCAAAGCTCAAAGTCCAGTAACTCCTGAACTGTAACTGGATTGTCTCCAAATTTTTATCAGGTGCATCTAACGAGGATACATGACCATGGAACATTTCGATTTAACATTTGTCATTTGTTTTTCTGGTATGTTCACCCAGGTGAGCACATGGTCCATGGACCATTTCATTTTTTCTGGCGGAAACCCTGCAACCCCAATGTCTAAAAATGGCCCTGCTCTCACAACTCAGAACATACAGGTTTCCAAATATTTAATTCAAGAACAAACATTTCATTGAGAAAAAAACTCATACTCGTATTCTGAACCCTAACACCTCTTTAACTACCTATTCAGATATCCGCTGGCAGGCGGCCTGCCACTTTTGGCCGCTTCTCGTGAGCGGGGTTAAGAATAGACGTGACCAATTTCAGGTGAGCGAGGGTCTCGACTTTGCCGACATCAATGGCCGTGCGGTAGTGATCACAGGTCTACCCTTCCCTCCCATGATGGATCCGAAGGTCGTACTGAAGATGGCGTATCTGGATGAAAACAAGAACAAGACCAAAACAAAGGTGATCACACAACTGAAAGCAATCATGTTGCAATGATTTTAGGCGGTTGTATAGTATTCCACTCTCAAGCGGCCCATACATGTACAATATTATTGTACAATATGATGATCAAAATGGGCAATATTATTGCCAATCTTTCTTCTACCTATCATGCCAGAAGCACATAACCCCATTCAGGCGTGGATCCAACGGGGGTGCACCCAGCGCAAGCCCCCCTTTCTGCCAACAAATCTGTAAAATCAACCATGAAATTCAGAAATTTGGAGCAAATCACTGAAGTTCACCCCAGATTTCGATGTTTCGAGTGCGCCCCTCTTTTATGAAATCGTGGATCCCCCCTGGTTTATATACCGGTACTGTTATCGGTAGTTAAATTCTAAGGTATTTTGCCTGCTTTTGTTTGGGGCCGAAACTCATGAGTTCATTTCTTTCAGACTTTATTAGGAAGAGAATGGTACAGGCAGCAAGCATCACGAGCTGTCAATCAAGCTATTGGTCGAGTCATACGACACAAAGATGACTATGGTGCTGTCTTACTCTGCGATGAGAGGTATTTGTAACTGATTTTTTAAACTCATAAACATTTTCAGGATTTCTTAATCCTTTAGGCGGGATTACTTACTTACTGGTTAAGGAGTTTTGGTCTTTGTTTTAGACTCATGTGCATGTTGCGTAACTGAGCATGATTTGTTTCTGTGTGGTCGTTTCAGCCAGTCAGAATACAGTACACCCTGCATACCGTGTGGTGATTAGCTGTGGCGGCCATTCTGTAGATTTTTCTGCATCTGCACAAATTGTTGCAAACCTTTCTCGCAGGATCACATAGTTGCAAATTTTTCTCGTAGGACCTCCTAAGCCACTTCTTCTTCTCCAGGTTTTAGGTAGTTAACTGTCGTCAATTGGGGGGTTTGTTCCCGCAAGTCATGTGACATCATTAGATGCTGGTATATTGGGTGATCACGTCACATTAAAGATGGCCGTTGGACCATTGCCAACTTTCGACTCGGTCGATAATCAAGTCACGTGATCATCCTCATTTCACCACTCTTCTCTATACATGTATCCCATTGCTGTGTGAAACATGTAAAATTTTGTGAAAATAAAGTTTGACCATTTTGATTTATTAAAATCAGTCTTGTGTTTTGTTCTTGGGACTTTCATAAGGACTTAATGTTGATCTTATCATGTTGTCTTTATGACTTTGTCATTGCCACAGACGTACGGTAACTTCCTTAAAAAAATGAAAATTGCATCAAATGCCACATCATTTTCTTTTGTGTGGGTTTGGGTGAGAAATCAGATGCCTTATTCACAAAACAATATTCATTTCCCTTTTAGATTCGCGACTTCAGAGAGTAAAGCACAGCTACCAGCTTGGGTCCAGCCGCATCTGAAGACAGTCACCACGTTTGGCCTGATCATGAAAGATCTGATGCAGTTCTTCAAAACTGCCGAAATGACGGTAAGCATTCTTGCTAGTGACTTACCCTGCATTGGCATAGGCCTAGCTTTCTGTGTTGCAAATATAGGAGCCTCCGTACTTGTCACTTTGAATCCTTGATGTCTTCCCGAAAACAAATCATCTTCTGGGGGTTGATGTTCTTTCATGAAGAAGTTTGTTGCTCTAATATCAGTAATCAGGGTTTTTGGTAGAGAATTTTGGTGAAGACTCAGGGTGCTTTTGATCCAAGGGTCATACTTCAATTTCGGGGGTCACTTTGTCATATTCTGACTTTCGAGGGGTCATCAATGTGATGCCGTCATAGAGAGGAACCAGTTTATGGTGATCGCAGCGCCATCTTCACGACTTCAGCACACGTGGACAAACTAAAAATACACCTTTGCCTGAAGACGGCATTTCAATCACTCAGTTTGAACCAATTAACGATGGAGCTCATACATGAACATTCATTACCACAGTCTCTCTGCCACATGATGTGTGGGTCTGGGTGACTTGATTTTGACCCGCGGCGGAAAATTCTAAGTGTGAAGAATGGATGTGTCTGCGATAAAACCGTGGGTCAATGAGTCAGATTATAAAAGAGTGAATTGTATGTGCATCGCACTGTATTTGAGGCGTCAACTAATAAAATTAAGCTGCGTCAGTTTGACTTAGGGGCTTCTTGGTCGTGCGTCAGATGATGGATTAGTGTGTATTTGACTCGGGAGCTCGAGTTACCGAAAACCCTGAGTACTTATATGTATAATCTTGTAATTGTTTCAAAGGTTTGCAAATGTCTTTTGACTTCAACTACTTCTTTGTCTTGCCCTCAGCTACCGTCGCCAGTTCTCAAACATCAGCGGACATCCTCCACACCTGGTTGTCAAGGTGCCTCCTTCATGCCTACGGAGGTGAGATCTGGGCCGTCCTCTCAGCTTCCTGGTGCTGGGAATGTCGAATCACACGTGGCTGGTCTGAGACAGAGGAATCTCAAATTGTCACGTAAGTAGTTTTGTCAACAAGATCCTCGTCTTGTCACATTATCGCCACTTACTGGTATATGTAGTGGAGGTAATAAGAAAAACAGGCAGATGCATTCTGGGCAACGTGACGTGCCTTGGGTCGCACAGAATGTCATGTTGCCTGACCAAGTGAGTGCCAACTGTATATCGTTCTTATTGTTTGGTCGAATTCGTGAATTTTTGCTAATAGTGAGGTTTCACAAATCTGACGAAACACGAAGTGCAAAACACAAAATTGGACTTAATGTACGGTATTCCAGGAGGTGGTTGCTACCACAAATATTGCCTCCTGCAAGAGCGTCGTTTGGCATATGACGTTAGACCGATAGAGTTACGGTGTTGATTAAACGTCAGACCAATAGAGTTACGGCATAAAGGAATCAACCATAAAGGTTTAACTGACAAATTTAGCATTTTATAAATGTGGACAATATCCCTTTAAAACACAACAGAATTGCATTCCGACGTTTCCATATGATAGGCAAGACCCTTCTGCATGTTTACTGCAAATTTTGTTGAATTCCGACTAGTTGATCGTATGATACAAAAGGACTGAATTAATGAGAACCCCACGAACGATGTGTGTTCAGGGTCATCGGTGTACATTTGAATAGGCTGACGTACATTTGTACATGGAACACTAATTGTGCTGAAAATAGCTCAGTTATCGTCAGAAATGGAATTCAAAGCATCATGTTGGCAGGTTCATGTTCTTCTTTACCACAAAAAAAGTTGAAGCTCGTGCCTATTACGTAAAGCCAAAATTCAGGCAGTAAGAGACATCTGGTGGCAAGACAGGAAGTGTATCCCTCAGTAAGCTCATCGTTCGCAGTTAAACCTTTATGGTTGATTCCTTTATGGTTACGGTGTATATTGAACTTCGAAATTTGTGTTTCTGTTTCCACTTCTTATCTACGAAGTGGAAATTTAAAAATTCAAGATGCACCATAATTCTCTCAGTCTTACATTATACGCTAAAAGAAGCTCTGGCAACAGGGACATTTGTGGTACCAACCATCTCCAGAAATACATTAGCTCCTGAAAATGAAGTTGAATTTTGTATTTCATACTTCCTGTTTCGTCAGATTTGTGGAAGCTCACTAATACATGTATCTCCTCACAACACAATGCTCTCTTTGTTTACTTCTGCAGGTGAGGAGGAAGCCCGTGCTGACAGCATAGCACGTCTTTCCATCCAGTATGAAATGACTGCACCTAAACGTCCTGCCGATAAGGGGAAGAAACGTGGCCTTCTCGATGCTCTGGAAACGCATGCAGTTAGTCACCCGCTTCTGTACAACATTGATTTGAATCTGTGGAATGGATGGCATTGTTTTGTTGTGTTGATGATGGAATCTGAATTTGACATAATTATACTTCTATTACAAGCAGGCCTAGTGGTTCAAATCGAAAGTAGGCAAAATCGAAAGTAGGAAAAATTGAAAGTAGGCAAAAAAATGAAATTAGACGAAATTGAAAGTAGGCAAAAAATGAAAGTAGGCAAAAAATTGAAAGTAGGCAAAAAAATTGAAAGTAGAAAAAAATTGAAAGTAGGCAAAAAATTGAAAGTAGGCAAAAAATGAAAGTAGGCAAAAAATGAAAGTAGGCAAAAAATTTGAAAGTAGGCAAAATTGAAGTAGGTGAAATTGGATGTACCGGTAGGCAAAATTGGAAGTAGGCAAGATGGGTAGTAGATGCAGCGGGAAATAGGAGTAGGTGAAAAGGGTGTAGGCAAAATGGGTTTACCATAGGTAAAATGGGTTCACAGTAGGCGAAATCGGAGTAGGCAAAATGGGCCCAGGGAGTAAACCCTTGACTGCATTCTTAATGTAATTTATACCGAGATGATAACGTGATGTTCTTTATACCTGTATCTCTTCAGACTCCAGAATATGAAGAGGCGAAAATTGTCAGTCCAAAGGTAAGGGAGGCTCTTCTGTGTTGGGAGGAACCTTGGAGGAATAGGAGCTGTCAGCGAGTTGACCACTAGGTGTCACCAGGGCCCAATTCAATGCATCTAGCGGACCCAGTCATTATCGATCGAGCAGCGATCATAATAGATTTCCTGTACATTTGGTCCGCTAAGACTGTGCTGCCATCTGTTAGCAATATGCGCGGCTGACTGCTCCTTTTTTTTTTTTTTTATTTAAACATTTTAGTTTATTTTCAAGACAAAAATTTACAAAAGAGAAAACATACATACATGTCAATCAATATTTTTTTTTGACTGCTCCTATTATACTTGATAATTCCTCCGAAGAGGAAGAAAATGGCGCTCAGAACACGGTTTGCCACCGATGCCATGATATGGTTACATTGTTTCTTCGTTAAATTGAATAATTTTCCAAATCCAGGTTAGTTCGTCTCAGAAGGCTCTGGAGAAAAGGATGCAACTACAGAAGAAAACCCGGAAGACAATGAAGGTAAAATTTGTTAAGCCTCTTTACAGCACAAAGTGTCAAGACCTAACTGCCGTAATCCCAAATCTGAGTGTTTTTGCATCAGTCTTTTTTCCACACCACTGTATCTTTCACCTACATGTTCTGTGTATTCCACTTTTTGAAATAAATTACATGTATCAATTACAAAAAAATTCATTATGCCATTTGTTTATTTCTTTGCCTCAAAAAAATGTTGGCCTCTTTTTGAAATAAATTATCAATTACAAAAAAATTCATTATGCCATTTGTTTATTTCTTTGCCTCAAAAAATTTTGACCTTGGTAACCTCATACCTGGAAACTGACCTCAGTGGCCTCTTATGTACCGGTAGAATCTTTGACCTCAGTAAAACTGAACACAGTGGCAGTTTTGGTTTTAAATATTCTACATTAACTCCACACAGTTTCTCACTTAAAGATAATGTACATGTACCACGGGTATTTTTGCAGGCCACGAAAATCATTGTTTATTTACATTTTGTTTGTTTGTGTCCAGTCTTTCTTCATTTTTTGAGTAATTTGTTGGTGGCATGCCCCTCTAGAAATTCATTTGATACCGAAAGTACTCAATATGGTGGGTTGGCATGTTCCAAAAGTCCAAAATAACATAATCTAAACATCCATGTTTACAAACGTTGAATGTAAACAATGAAGTCATGATACGTGACCTTTAATCTTTTGTTTCTTACAGATCAAAGACACTAGTCTAAAAGCAGACGTGAAAACAGCCGCTATGGATTACGTCCACAGAGTAAAATCTGTCTTGAGCACCGACTCCTACAAGGTCTTCAATAAGGCGATGGTGGAATATGCTTCCAAGGCAAACTTTGACAATCTGATCTCAATACTGGCAGATCTTTTTACTGAAGACATTCAAAAAATGGACCTGTTCAGAGGTATTTTTAGAGGGCCGCTAAAAATCAGATTTGTCTCACCGTGCATTTCCTTTAACTTAAAGGAGTTAGACGCCGAAGTTGTAAACAAGCTTGTTTGTTTACAATCATGGTCGGCAAACTAGTTTTATTCCTTCGTGCAGGTGGCAGCACCAGTAGCGCCCCGTGATTGTTAGACTGGTGCCCGGTCCGATGCAACTCATTCACGATATTCACGTCAGTGCATATCACCGACAATAGGTGGCAGCACCGCATGCGTCGCGTGGATAGAGAACCAGTGAGTGAGTGTTTACAACTTGGACGTCCAGCTCCTTTAAGTCATCTTGCACGTCTAAGTCATCTAGTGCTCCAGAACCTCCCATTCCATATTTGGATGTGTCGACGCGGGTGTCGCCATCTATCGGACAAAAGATACACTAGCGAGTAGCAGACGATCATCAGGCTTGCAAACAAACCGATAACAGCAAGCCCACAGCGTACCAGGGTTTAATAGAAAATGATAATAATGCGACCGAAATTTCGGTCGCTATAGGTTATTTTTGACACAATTTGCGACCAACAAATTTATGTCGCAAATGGTATTCAAGAGTTTAACCCTTTGACGTACATGTTTTTCGGGGGCATAGTTTGACCCCCCACCCCCCATTTATCTTTAGAGGGTTATCCTGAAAGGAGATAGAATATGGCAGTAATGGAATTATTTTTAGCAGTATAAGAGATCTTTCAGAATACGTTTAAAAATATCTTGATACATGAACGTCTGTTGCCATGGTAACCACTATGTTCATGTCATAAAACAAGATTTTTGCCAAATTTTCTTTATTTTTTTCAAAAAACTAAGATTTTTTCAAAATTACTCAGCAGATACATCAGAAATAACACCAGAAATGGAATTGGGAGGTGATTTTGAACTTGGAGTGAAAATATGAGCAGAAAATTTTCAAAAATAAGATTTTTACAGCAATTTATTTGATCGTTGCGTCATATCCCAAAGGCTAAAACAATAGGCCTACGTACATGACAAATGCATGACGTCATCAAGCTTTTTGGCAAAATTGGAAATCTTCAACTTCAAGTGNGAAATTTCTGGCGTCAAGATTTATTATCAATTCCCTCTGCAAATCAGGGCCCATATTCATAAAACCTTGCTAGGCTTAGTTGCCTGCTAAAGTGCCTAGTTTGTACAGGCCAATGTACACAACTAGCAACCAACTAAGCTAGCAAGGTTTTATGAATATGGGCCCAGGTCTCTGTATTGAATTTCACGGTATTTTCAAAGTGTTAAAGCCCCACTGTATTGAATTTGAAAAACGCAAATCATCGCCGCGATTCTTGACGTCAGTGCACAAAGTCAGCGTAGTGTAAAATGTACTGCGTGCCATCTGAATACATTAGGGCTCTCCCTGCAGTTTTTGTTCAATGTGTGCTGAAACCTATGCCTTGATTCTCTGAAGTACGTATCAGACAAGCATTTTGGGGACCTTCACAAGCTATGAGACCTCTATGTGCTCTCTCCTAACATTTTGAAAATATCGTAAAATTCAATACAGTGGGGCTTTAAGCTTGATTCACACTTGTGTGCCGACGTCACGGCGCTACGGGGACATTCTGGGTGCATCATGCGTTTGTGGCATTCATACTTCTTGACTTGCGCAGCCTGTTGACGCGAATTGAAGTGCAGTGCACAAAAAGAAGAAATGGAGTGAACTCAAGCAGATTCTGATTTCACACCGTCTTGCATAACGTCACGACGCAATGTCCAGCGCAAGCGTGCAACATAATCACATCATGCAATGTAATCAATTTCTTAAGGATTGGTCTCAAAGGTGGTGTGGTCGTCATATCTGTGGCTTATTTAATTTTTCAGAAGGCAACCAGAATTGCACCTGCTACCTCTTGCGGTTACAAGTCTGAAGTTTTGCATGTAGGGAAAAAATCGGCTCTAGGAAAGTGGTCAGAGAAAAGGAGCAAAGATACCGGTAACCAAAATACGTTGCAGGCATTTTTGGGCACTGCAAAGGACTCGGGGAGGGACAATGTTGATGGTGTCCTGGTCAAACATGATAAATCAGAGATCACGGAAATGGAACAAATGCGAGGGAGCGGTATTCAAATTAGGCAGGATTTAGGCAGGGGAGGATCTCTACTGGTTGAGGGAGTTGCAGAAGAAGTGAAAGGGAGTGAACCGAGCACAGGAGAGGCACTTTTGTCTCAAGGGGATAAAACAGAAAAGGAGACTCCTGTCAGGGAAACGCATGGTTCTAGCTCAGGGAGTAAGACCTGTGATCAAATTTCAAACGGTACTCATGTTCCTGGTAAACAGGGTGATGAATGTGTTAGGAATCAAGTCCAAAGTGCAGATGCAGATGTGGAAATTAACGTTGTACGGAAACGGGATGTTGTGAAGGCGGGGCCGTCGTCGACGTGTGAACAGAAAGTACCGTGTGATGTTTCAAATATGGAAGGCAACAAGCGTGAGGAAAAGCTAGATAGGAATAAAAATTTTGTGTCCGGAACTACTTCACATGTTGGTGCTGATAGTGGCATGGCTGCTGGACAGTCAAAGAAACTACCAATCACGGACAAGGCTGTATCAAATTCTGCCGATAGTAAAAGTAGCTCAGGTATTAAAATTGGCTTGAACATTTTAAAGTCTGACAATATCGAACTAGGATATATCACTCAAGCGTTTTTACGGGATGAAAATGCCTTAGCAAAATTTCACTACCCTATACAGCATACTATAATCATATCTAAGATTTCCAAAATGAACTTTTGTTCTGTAAGACTAGCCCAAGATAAGATTTTACACCTTCAACACAGGCAAGTTCATAAAATGTGTAAAATCAAAAATAGATAAGCCAGCTTATATGTTTTTGGTAAAATATATTATTTTATTTCAGTTCTTTTGGAGGACCAATGCTGCGCATGTCAAAAGACTGCTGTTGCACCCCTCAGAGCTCAGACTTGTGGACATATGTGTTGTTTTCCTTGCTGGAAAAAAATATTATTGGTGAGTTGCCTGCCCACACAGGAATCGTGTGTGATAATTTGTGACCCAATCGGGGAAGACCAGGCAGACGACTTCCAGGAGAATAGTTGACACCACAACAGCTGAAATAAATTTTGCTGTCACAGTAACAAATAGACGCTATTCTTCAGTAATAAGTTGATGACTTAATAAGGTAGTCAAGGGCCTGGGGCCATATTCACGAAGCTTCACAACTTTGCGTGCACTACACTCAATAATTCAGTGGTATTTGCCTCGCTCGAAGCTGTCACCCTCAACCACTGAAACACTTGGTGCCAAAGTCCGTTTCTGAACACTAGATGTCACTACCTGTTGTTGACGAACGCACTCGATCAACCAGCCAATGAGCGATCAGCCAATAAGAAAATTTTTCATGTTTTCCCTAGTTGCGTGAAATACTAGTCGCTGATTGGTTGATGAGAGTTTACGCCATCTAGTGTTCAGAAACATGATTAGGCCCCATACGTGCCAGTGGTTGAGAGCGTATAACTAGTATTAAGCTCAAGGCCACTGGGGACGAGTGTATGCGTGCACATGCCCTATTGTTCACCGACTGCCTTACAACAGATTTACGTGCACACTGATTTGTGAAGGCTTCATGAATATGGCCCCAGATCACTTGCTTGAGATTAATGCCTGGTTTTCCCACACTGCGTCACATATAGTGATGCAGGTTGGTGTCCAAGTGAAAATTTCAGAATCTCTCACCACTGAGATAGTGTGTTCAACCCCTAGTCAAACCCATCCTGAAATATCTGAGTGATTTAAACTGATTTGTTTTATCTCCAGGACCCCACTGGTGCGCCGAAACTTTGCCCTCAATGTGGCAGTGTTGTCAGAAGAAAAGACCTTGTGAAAGTCAGCAAAAGATAACGAAATGATGGAAGTTCACTCATGTTAAGTACCGGTAGGTGGTGCTGGAAGTCACAGGGCCAGTTACGTTGGTGTTCCAAGCCAATGCTTGGCGTTTACGGGTATGCTCTGATGCAAATGAAGTGTGTATGCCAATTGCATTTAAATGCCTCTTTTTGGTCATCTCAATGAAGAGAAACTGTCCATCATATCAGTGTTCTCCACACCAGTTAAAAAAAGGGCTGCCTGCCCCTGTTAAAAATACCAACGGCAAAANCGGGGGTGCCCCCCAGAGCAAAAAGGGACAAAACCAATTTTTCCTCTAAGTCATTTCCTCTCTTCACGCCAAGTTATTGTGGTGTTAAGTTGGGGAAAGTGCTTGCGAGAGGATATAAATTTTTAAGACTCAATCAATTTTGCCCCCCTGCGCCATAAAAGTATATTTGGACGAAAGCCCTATAATACCCTATATTTGTCCAACAAAACATCCCTATAAATCCCTATTTTGGGGATGGATTTCCCCCTACAATAGCCTTGCAGAGCGGCAGAAAGCCTGTATCCCCCTTTTGACCACCTCCTGATCAGTATTTGATAGGAAATTTTAGCCCATATGTCAAGATCAATAGTACTAGTAGCTAGAAAGCTCTGCCTTGTGAATAAGCTGAATTTTAGCCGATGTGGCTGCCAAGTGACCATATTGAAAATTGTGCCTTTTCCTTATACATGTACATTGTATCACACTAAACTGGGTTTGAATCTGGTAGGAAGCAATGTCTTTCACCTTAGAAACCTGTTTCTATTTCATGTACACTAAACTACACAAGTAGTTTCAGATTATAAAGTTCCAGCCTGAAGAAGACCCCGGTTGGGGTCGAAAATTTGCAAATTTCTGGAAATTGACTTTATATTTATCATCAAACTACACAAGTAGAATGTTTTAAGACAGAATCAATGGGTCATATGAATAAAGACTAGTAAATGCTTTTACTTGAATTTTGCAATACAAATGCACTAGGCAATGCTGTACAAATCGGAAGTAAAAGCATTTGCTAGTCTTTATTCATATAACCCAATATCTATCGAGGTAACATGTTTGTGTAAGGCTACTCTCTGCCTGATCAAATTGAAACTTCACATGATATTGGCGTATGAATTCTGGTTTATCATTGGCGGCTGATAAAAAAGTTTGAAGGCGTATATTTTCAAATCAAGAAATTATCAAGTTTATACAGGCGGTTGAATTTGAAGGTTAAAATGTTTGGCCAAATAAGTTAACACGATAATTGAGTTGTGACAGTTGTCAGTTGTACAACAGTCATTAGTCACCTGTGAGCTTTTGTCATGGTGCAGCGTCCGTCGTCGTCCGTTAGCAGGGCATGTTTCGTAACAGCTGGAGCTATTGATCTGAAACTTGGTACATATACCCCTAGGTCAGATGGCCTTTGACACCAAGTTTCGGTCCGATTCGATTCTTGGCTTGGCCTCCAGGTGGCCAAAACCAAAAACACAAAAAGTGCAATAACTCCTGAACTAATGACTAAATCATCTCCAAATTTTGATCATAGGTGTATCTAATTAGGATACATAACATACATAACGGGTTTTTGATTTGACCTCTCTGGCCAGTAGACGCTGTCAGTGAGTTGCCCAATATAGGTGTCACTACGGCCCAATTCAATGGATAGCAGACCCATTCATTCTTGATGTTGATTGAGCACCAATCAAGAGAATATTCTTTTGTATTATTCTGCTGGAACCTTTGCTGCCATCTCTAGGCAATACACGCGGCAGACTGGTCCTATTGCTGACGTGCACTCTCCTACATCAGCCAATCAGTGAGTGGCTTGAATTGGCCAGACACTGAAAAAAATTTTATCACAAAATCAAATAAAGACTTATGTCACTTCCTGTCTTTTTGTTTATTCATATGCGTTTGTACAAACAAGTAAGGGGTGTACAACCCCATCTATTCATCTTGTCCAAACAAGGTTATCGACTGCGTCTTTAGCCTTGTCCGAATTATGTCAGCTTTTGCGTTAATGCATAAATTATTAATGAACCTGACCCGTACTTGACCCCGCCTCCGAGCCAGTCAGAACTCATGAAACAAATCGCCGTTTGGCACTTTCTCTTCTCTTCCCGCTCGTATTTGTAACACAGATTTTGATTGGCACGTCGATTTTCCTTCGCACACCGATGATTGGCTGAGGCTCTCAGCTCCTCAGAAACGGGAAATGTGATGGATTCGAACCAGGATAGATGGGCGTCAGGCCAGATATAAGACTGGTGAAAATCAGATGCATCTATTCAGAGCTTGCACATCCCACCTGCAGCACCTGTCCCCACACAAACACATTGTAATTTATTTATGTGGGAAGGATGCCTGCCATAAGTAAATATTATTTCAATATTTTCTTTAGGCAATCTGAGCAATATCAGCAGCTGAATTATCCTAATGTAGGCCTACTGTATCTTGGTTTTTATCACTTTTATTTACTATTCATGGGTATTGATGTACGAGTTCAGAAATTTCAGGTGTAAACATAAAATGAAAGAGATCAAATACCGGTAGTCACTCTCTCAGGTGAATTGTTTTCACTCAAATGTGGTACCGATACATGTATTTGTATTTGACGTTTCTGTCAGCACCGAAGCCATCTTTTATGGCTGAGCTTACATTGTACGTACATCATATCATATATCATATCATATTATATCATATCATATCATTACCGGCGTCGTAACCCTGTTGGGTTTTTGCCGGAGGTATGGAGTCCATGACAGGCTACAGTCCACCTGCGTGGGGTCTTTTACTTGCCCTGGCATAGTCACTCGGGTACAAGGGGCCACGGCTTTTAGTCCCATCCGATGGACCCTCAAATTTTTCACAATTTTTGTTTCACAATTATATGCCTTCACCTGGAGTCGAACTCGCGCTGACCCATTGCACAGTTTGGTATGATAGTCAAGCATGCAAACCACTCGACCGCCGGGCTTAGATAAACATTAGTACATGTACATACATTGGGAAAATTTCACATTGGAAAAGATAGATATTGTCAGGAAGAAAATTTCACATTGGAAAGAATAGACATTGTCAGGAAAGAAAATTGCATAAAGTCAAATTTTTGGGCGAGGAAGGGCCAGGAGAATTACACTGGCTCCACAAACAACTCTAACGGTGGATCAGGCCGCATTGTAACTGACAATTTACAGCGGAACGTGTAACCTGGAACCCAGGAAAATCTGAACCTCTTGATGAGTATTGCCGTTACGGTCTTCATTTCCAGCAGAGCAAATCTGTATCCTATGCACATTCTGTTTCCCAGGACGAACGGTATCCAGCAGTATGGGTTAATGTTGTCGTTATTGATGAAACGTTCCGGTTTGAAGGTTTCTGGATCGTCCCAGTACTCTGGAAGTCTGAAAGAATAGGAAAAGTAAAGAAAGGTCCTTTGAATGTGCATAAATGAACCGAATACATTCTTGAACAATCTGAGTCACACAATGTGTGAACAATACAAATCACGTAGTGAACAATCTAAATCAGTAGTTGCGGTGAACAACAGCGTGGACCCTAGGGGGTGCATGCCCCCTTTCGGCCAACAAGTCTGTAAAATCGACCATGTTTGGAGCAAGTGATTGAAATTCACCGCAGATTTCAATGTTTCTAGCACAGTGTGCCCCTTCTTTCCCAAAATCTTGGATCCACCCACTGACAACCAACCTGAATCATAATACATATGTACGTGTACATGGACACGTACATTGTACATGTACAATAGACAGTCACAATATCGGTAAAAGAAAGACATGGGGAGAAATATGAGTTGACAGACCTCATCATAACCCCAAGTTGCAGCAGAACAGTTGTTCCGCTTGGCACCGGTTGACCACAAATGATGTCGTCATTGTTGCATGTGCGCAAAACAACTGGGACTGTGGGTGAATATCTGCAATGGAAGAAGTCAATTACACATCCCACATTCTCCATTTTCTTTCTGAGACGGTGTCCAAGGAAAACATTTAGAAATATACCGTACATAGGCCTATAATTTCCCATTCAAATTTCCAAAAATACTTTTAGAAGGACTGCTACCTGAGTGTCTCCTTGACAATAGCATTGAGATACTCCATTTTGTCTAGCGTTTCCATGGAGATGCTCTCTTCATCATTTGGCAGATAACTCAGGACTTCCTCACGCAACTTTTCCTGAATCTCGTGATTCTGGGCAAGGTGCAGGAACAACCATGTTAGCGTATGAGCTGTGGTCTGAAAACAGAAATTTATTTGTACCCAAAATAGGATACCTATGATAGCTTTACTTATCTCCATTTTTGGCCAGTAACAAATACGCCTACATGAACTTACCTCATGTCCTGCAGCAACAAATGTGATAACGTGATCTCGAAGTTCCTCATCTGATAAACCGTGCCCATTGCCATCATCCCGTGCTGACATTAACATAGCCAAGAGATCTTTCTGCAAGGCTTCAAGCTCTGAAACGTAAAGGGTCAATACAAGTCACTTCATTCGTTAGCACTCAGATAAGTAGAAAAAAACTATACCCCAGCTTCGTTGGCAAGAGGGTTTAAATTAAGCATCCTTACCACCGTCGCTACCAGCAGCAACAAATTTCTTCTCTCTTATGATGGTATCTACCACACCGTCCATGACCTTCATATATTTGTTGATGGTTCGATTCCTCTTGGTTGGCCAGAGTTCCCATTTGGGAAGGAAAAGATCAAACCTAGAAACAGGCGATATAATAATTAACTCGATACATAAGGCCAAAAAAAATAAAGTATTTGTTTCTTGTCCGCGCCTGCGTCATTCCCAGACCCTCCGCATCGAAATTTTTTTTTTCACCAATTTCAAATTTTCCCACTTTGCTTACGCAGCACCTTCTATAAAATGCACAGAAATGTTTCATCACTTGAAATCATCTTTATTTTTCATGAAATCTGTGCTTTAAACATGTAGAGAGATAGTTTGCTGGTGGTATTTCCCCCCATCCATTAAGAAAACGGAAAAAAAATTATTTGAAAATAAATAAAAAAATTCGCATGCCCGCATCAATTTTCGCTGAGTTGCTGGACAAGAGACAGACAATATTTTTTTTTGGCCTAATAACGGGTTTTTGATTTGACTTACTTTTCAAGCAGAGGTCAAAGTTCAAAATTTTGCCTTTTGGTGGCACATTTCGTAACCACGGGTGCTATTGACCTGAAACTTGGTACATACCCCTATGTCAGAATGACCTATGACACCAAGTTTCGGTCTGATTCGATTCTTGGGTTGGCCACCAGGTGGCCAAAACCGAAGCTCAAAGCTGCAGTTACTCCTGAACTATTCACTGGATTGTCTCCAAATTTTTTTCACAGGCCGGTGCATCTAATGAGGATACATGACATATGTAAAGGGGTTTTGATTTGACCTACTTTTCAGGGTCACAGAGGTCAAGTTCAAAATTTTGCCATTTTTGTGGCACGTTTTGTGGCTATTTGGCCCTATTCTAACATGGTGTGATCATCTATCTACTAGGTATCCTCTATGTGTAGGGAGCCTACAGCAAATTTTTGCCCAATTGGAATGCAAATAATGTCATTTGTTTTTCTGGTACTTACTTCCAGGTGAGCACATGGTCCATGGACCATATCATTTGTGCTTTATTTTGGATCTTTAGGTTGACAGTAGTAATAGTGGAGTACTGATGATCACTTGTGAAAATGGCCTGCTTTTTCTTGAGCAATATTTGTTGTTTTGTCACATATTTGTTTTTTTCCCAAGAAAAATTGAATTTACCCGACATTGAGAGAAGAGAAGGCATCACGCACAGAGTGGGATATTTCATGATCAGGATGTCGGAGGGAATTGAATTCATAACCCATGGCACATTCACCTATCACATCGAATGTCTGAAATACAATGGAAGACAAATTATTTGCAAAGTGACCGAGTTAACCATTTCAATTTGTATAGGTTCACTTGATTGTCAAGGTCTGGTAATGGCTCAGTCAAAAATCCAGCAGCCGCCGGAGAATAGGGAGGTTTCGCAAGCGCCCGGTTAGGCCCTACGACAACGTTTATCTATTGTGTGGGTATACCCAAACAATAGATAAACGTCGTCGTATGGCCTAACTGGGCGCTTGCGAAACCTCCCTAATATCTTGACATCGGTGGTTTTTGTGATGTTGCGGCCTGAGATGGATTTTCTCATCTTTCACATATCCTTGAATCGGATGGTTTTCGATGGGCACCCCGTGGGACACTGGCCAGTAATCAGCCGGTGTCTGTCGGATTTTGTTCGACAAGTTGAAAAATGGTTGGCTGATGCCGTCCAGGCCCCCACCGATGTCCCAGCGGGTATTGGCCTGCTGTCCGTCTGGCAATCGGCTGATTTTGTAGATTGGCTGGACATCCGAGGGGACTCGGTCCCTGTCAGACTTCGGCCAGTGTCCGGAGGATATCTGGGCCCCCGGGTGTGACGGCCAAAGACCGTCTGATCTACTCGGTGCTTGTTGAGGGGCTGACAGGTGGCTGGTGGGGGACCGACAGGAATGTCAAGAATTATAAAGGAGTCCCCTCTAAACCTACCAGTCTAGCAAAATCTTCAGCAATATTGAGCTTTGTCTTGCAATCTCCATGATTCTTCAACTGTTCTGCCCAAAAATCGGACAACTCTAGACCTTTTTTGGTAAACTTGGGGATCATTTCTAGGAGGAGAGATTGGTTTTTGAAAATTCCAAAAATCAAAATCATCTACTACATATAGTTCATTCACTCATGCATGATAGCCTATTTTATAAAGCTATTTGTAAAGTTATTTGTGTTGAAAAGCTATTTATAAAGTTATAAAAGCTATTTAAAAGTTATTTGTGGTGAAATTCACTGGTTAATTAAGGAAGTTGCAGAATGAAAAATTTAGAAGTAGGCCTACATGTCGTCTCTAGATGCACCAGTCTTCCTTACTTCTAGTGGCAGCAGTTCCAAACGCTGGGCTGACCAATTTCCTGTGTGATGCGTGGAGACTTCCTTGCGATGTCACCAAACCATTTCCCATTAGCCGACGGACAAACCTGGTGGAGGGGGGACAGGAATTATAGTTGATGAGGAGTAAAGGACTTTTTTTAAAAAAATTATCTGAGGAGTGCAAGCGCCCACTTAGGGCATTATAGCTACTCATCAAACAATATTGGACGATATTAATGATATGTAGGAGGAAACCGGGGACCCCGGAGGAAACCTACGATGTCGAGGAGAGATCGCCCTCTCTACCACATAAAGCCACTTGAACGACCGGGGATCGAACCCGCGACCTCAGTGATGGCAGGCGCTGATGAGGAGTAAAGTACTTATGGACCATTATTACATGTGTGTAACCATATGATGTGTACACAGGGGCGGATCAAGGATTTGGGTACAGTGGGGCCCCCTTTGCTACTAAGCATTGAAATCTGTGGTGGATTTCAAAGATTTGCTCCAAGTTCCAGAATTTGACAGTAGATTTTACAGATTTGTTGGCCAAAGGGGGGCACACACAGCCCGTGCGCCCCTTGGATCCGCGCCTGGTACAGAACCGGGGGCCTTCTGCTTCTTAGTCTAATGCTCTAACAACTGAGCTACCAGCTGGGATAATAGGAAAGTGGTTTTATACTTCTTTTACAATGGGAACAGTTCTTTATTTTTAGCTCACCTGGTGAGCTCTTATGATGGTGCAGTGTCCATCACCGTCATTGTCCGTTATAGATATGGTGGTATCCAGTAAATTAGACAAAAGTAAATTAGACAACGGTATTTTAGACAAAGTAAATTGGACAATGGTAAATTGGACAACAGTCATTTTAGTCTAAAATGACTATTGTCTAAATTACCATTGTCTAATTTACTTTGTCTAAAATACCGTTGTCTAATTTACTTTTGTCTAATTTACCTGGATTCAGATATGGTATATACGTAGATACCTTCTACATGCATTGTATGCCAAATTTTGACCAAGATCACGGCCGTATTTAACTTTTTGGTGGGGGGGCAGAAGACCTCTTTTTGCTGTTTTTTGCCCAAAATCCGCATGAAAATCACGACAGCCCCCTTCGCCCCCCCCCTTTAAATACGGCCCTGAAGATATATCACCCGGGAACCAAGGGTTGCCTGGAACATTTCAATTTAACATTTGTCATTATGGTACGTTCACCCAGGTGAGCATGTCTTCCATGGACAATTTCCTTCAAAACATGCTGTGCAAATGTAATCAATCCTTACCTCATTTCATGTTCACTTTTCCCGTAGTTTTTACAATTGGTCACGAGGACATGTTTGAAGGCTTCAGGACTCATTAAACTCAACCTGACATCTCCAAATATGAAAAAAAAACGCATCATGTGTCCATATTTCGAGGCCCACCTGAAATATAGGGTAGATGGTTATATCACTGGACTTTCGCAGCAGGTTTGACCATAAAGGAATCAACCATAAAGATTTAACTGCGAACGATGAACTAACTGAGGGATACACTTCATGTCTTGCCACCAGATGTCTCCGATCTCACTGCCTGAATTTCGGCTTTGCGTAATCGGCACGAGCTTCAACTTTTTTTGTGGTGAAGGGGTACATGAATCTGTCAACTTGATGCCTTGAATTCCATTTCTGAGGACAACAGAGAGCTATTTTCAGCACAATTAGTGTTCCATGTACAAATGTACGTTAGCCTATTCAAATGTACAGAGATGACCCTGCGCTGTCATCGTTCGTGAGGTTCTCATTAATTCAGTCCTTTTGTATCATAGGCCTAAGATCAGTTTATCAGAATTCAACAAAATTTGCAGTTAACATAATTGCAGAAGGGTCTTGCCTACCATATGGAAGAGTCAGAATGCAAATCTGTTGAGGTTTAAAGGGATACTGTCCACATTTATAAAATGCTTAATTTATGAGTTGAACCTTTATGCTTGATTCCTTTATGGTTTGACACAACCACAAACACCCAGAAGCATGGTTTGAATATTTGAATACGGTAGCCCAAATCTGTTCTGTTTCTACAATAACATTGTGAAATTAAGCAGCAAACCAAATGCATGAATGAGAGATGATGAACTCACCTGACACCAGTCCATATTTCATCCGTGATAAGTTCCCATACATTTCCAATTAGTGGAATGAATCTTGGACCTGGTAGCTGAAAAAAAACTATCTGCAGAGTTCTTGCCAGGATTTAATGCTGAAAATACAGATATGGTCATTTTTGCCAACTACAACTCCCGATTTGTCAAACCCTTGTTTACAGAATTGATCTTATCATTCAGGAGCCCATCAGGTGCGGATTCAGGGGGGCACCCGGCGTGCCCACTTCGCCTCGGCCAACAAATCTGTAAAATTGACCATGAAATTCTGAAAGGGGCTGTTCATTTTCGGAACAATTTTCCCAACTAATTTTTCATTTTATGTTGCAGTTGTTTGATTTTCATGATAACTTCAGGTATAATATTTTATAATGTGAACTACATGATCATGAAAGAAAAATGTGACATCAGCTTCATTAATTAGGAAAACAAAGAGCATTTGCAAAATGTCTGAAATCAGCATGAAAACAGTGAAATTATTCCATAATGTTTGTTGTGCTGGGAGAGTAATGGTATTATTTATCATTCATTGAAAAATCATTACTAAACATATTGATTTTGCTGAAATATTTGCATAAAATGTGTGATTTTCTTCATTTCTGGACACCTATTTAACTGGGGGAGAACAGAACATCTAGGCCTGTCAGATTTGAATGGAATGCTGTGGTAAATATTATGGTCAATATCAGTTACAACATGCATAATCAACCATGACATGAAAAATTACCGGTAGTTGGGAAATTGTTCCGAAAATAAACAGCCCCTTTGAAACAAATCATTGAAATTCATCGCAGATTTCAATGTTTCTAGCACAGTGCGCCCCCTCTTTTCCAAAATTGTGGATCCGCCCTGCCCATGGAGATTTGTTACCATTGTGAGTAGAAAAACTTTCAGACTGGAAATATGATGGGTAGGCCATGGGACCCTGGAATGGCCATCTTTAAGTTTCATATCCTG